>JAHWLF010000143.1:0-19951 GCA_024679295.1 Phytophthora parvispora
AAGCTGAAGTTGACGGGCGCGGGTAAGTTGACGGCGGCGTGCGGAGAAGGGGCTGGAGGGAGATCCCCGTGCGCTCGGGTAAGTAGCGCGCAGGGCGGAACACCGGACGACCACTCGAAGGCGGGAAGGTTCGTGTGGCGCACGCAGGTTGAAGTGGTGGCATCATCCAGGTCAAAGCTTGCTCTCTGCCTGAAGGACGGTAGGGACCGCGACGCGGGAGCTTCTGGGTCCGGCAGGAGAGAGGGAAGGCCAGGGACTGCATCCAATTGCTCGCTCTTTCGCTGCTGCTTGTTGGCCACTACGCGTGTAGCGTGTAAAATTTAAAGTAAATAGCCGTGGATCGGCAAAGTCGCCATGACAGCAGCAGAGCATTTAACACCGATGCAGATGCGATACTGCCTCTGGTGAGGAGCAGCAACGACGGGACGACGCTCTGAGACCATTGCATCATTTCATGAGGCTCGCTGCGGTGGGAGGAGTCTATTTGCTGGTTGCGTTGGATACAACACCAGTGACGCTCAGAAGGGAAACCCTGTTAGTTTATCAGAGGACGATGAAGGAACGAGAGCACCTGCGAGACACAGCAAAAAAAATGCGCCGAAAAATGCAATAGTGGTCGCAACATGGTATAACGGAGCTGCTGTGCTGGTGATTCTGATCAAGGCATTGGTAGCTTTCCAGACGGAGAAGGCTGCGAGAATACTGTGGGGCTGGTGATTGAAAATGCTGCGACTCAGGATCTTGATTTTCGTGACGGGCATTTGGTTGAAGATCTGGCTAGAGAGCGCTCGAATTCGTCAAGATAAAGAGCATCACAACTACTCGGGCCGGCGTGGTGACCTGCAACGAAGACTGAGGCTACTATCAAATGGTGGTGTCGAAGCACTATTTTGATACGTACGAAAAATGGTTGTTGTACGCGGAAATTTGAGGGGTGTGTGCTACATTCTGTGACCCCTGCTTTGGCAGTCGTTTAACCCTCGATTCGGTCTGGGATTGTTACTTGCACTTTCAAAACTTGGTGACGCGCTGATCTCTGAATTGGCCGGCCCTGTTCCAGGGTGAATGTTCATGGTAACTTTGACGAGCTCATGGTATTCTGCTACTTGCTGGATTGGCCCAGCAAAACCTCGAGTAATTTCGCCCGGTTTAACGTGGTATTATCGATGAAAGCACCGACCAACAACCTAGCAACCTCGCTAGGTTGCGGATGCAACCTAATGGTCTCGGGGAAGCGCGGAGTACCGGAACAGGAACTGAACCTAGCTTGAGAAGTGGGTTCCAAATCGCTCGAAACTCGCCGATCACTTTTCAATTTCCCAGGTCTCTCACATACCCACTCTCCTCCCGGTTGCATCCTACACGTATCCCCCCATTCGTGTTCCCAAGGCAGACCTCTTGATCTCTTCATAGTAAAGGACCTCCATACCGTCGTATAAGACGGGCACGATGGGCCAAAACCAGTCGAAGATCCCCGAGTTAGCGAGGTTACTACGAGACGGCAAAGACAAAGAGAAGGAAAAGGCTGCGAAGGAATTGGGACGTCTAGCTGTCAATGATGATAAAAGCCGCATATTGTTCGCGGCTGCAGGCGGAATACCGCCCCTGGTAGCGCTGGTGGAGAGTGGCAATAATCAGCAGAAGAAGAAAGCTTCTCGAGCTTTGTGGAATTTATCACGTAACTACGACATCATGAAACAGGTCGCTGCGGCGGGGGGCATCCCACCGTTGGTGGTGCTGCTGGAGAATGGCACTGACGGACAGAAAGAGAACGCTAGTGGAGCTCTGTGTCATTTAGCTCGAGTACGCGCGAACAGGAGGATCATTGCTGTGACTGGAGGAATCCCTCCTCTGCTGCGACTGGTGAGCCAAGGCAACGACGTACAAAGAGAAAATTCGTCTGCGGTTCTGGTGGCTTTATCCGCCAACCGAGAAAATCGAGAAGATATCGCCACCGCGGGAGGCATCCCACCTTTGGTGAGATTGATGCAGAGTGGAAACTACTTGCAGAAACAAAATGCGTCGGCGGCATTGTTAAATTTGTCATTCAACAATGCAAATCGAGTACTCATCGCTGCAGTTGGAGCCATTCCACCTTTGATAGCACTGGTGAACTGCGGCACCGCTAGGCAAAAAGAAGACGCTTTAGCTTTACTGTGGAATTTGGCTGTTATCGATGGAAACCAGCTCAAGATTGCCGCGGTAGGAGCCATCGCAGTGCTGGTGGACTTGATTCGGGAAGGTAATGCCAAAGAGAAAGGGAGTGCCGCGGCTGTGCTGTGGTGTTTATCGTTCAATGACGCCAACAGGAAAAAGATCGCCGCAGACGGAGGCATTCCAGCGTTGGTGGGATTAGTGCAAAACGGTTCCGAAGATCAAAAAGAAAAGGCCTCGGGAGCACTTTCGTAAAAACGATGACATCAAAGCAGATATCGTTCGAGCTAGGGGGGGTTCCACCTCTCATAAAATTGGTGGATAGTGGTAACGACAAGCAAAAAGAGCATGCAGCTGCAACTATATGGTCTCTGGCATCCGACCATGCAAACCAAGAACAGATCGGGGCGATGGCAGGTATCCCACCGTTGGTGAGGTTGTTGCGAACAGGCAACGACTTGCAGAAAACAAATGCGTCGGGGGCATTGTGGAGATTGTCCGTGAATAACGAAAACCGAGTGCAGATCTCCGCGGTTCGGGGCATCCCTCCTTTGGTGAGATTGGTCCAACGTGGTAATGAGAAGCAAAAAGAAAATGCAGCGGGAGTACTTTGGTATTTGGCCGTCAGCGATGCAAATCGAGTTCAGATCGCCAACATGGGAGGCATTCCAGCGCTGGTGGCATTGGTACAAAGGGGTAGCGACAAGCAAAAGAAAAATGCGGCGGCTACGCTGTGGAATTTAGCGTTCAATGACAAAAACCAGGAAAAGATTGCGAGGGCTGGTGGCATTCCTGCGCTGGTGGCATTGGTACGAACAGGAACCCAGGTACAGAAAGAAAAGGCCTCAGGAGCACTTTGGATTTTGGCATCTGCCAGTACTAACAGGGAGAAGATAGCTACGGCAGGCGGCATCCTACCGCTGATTGCATTAGTGGAGAGCGGCGAAGAGAAGCAAAAAGAAATTGCGGCCGTAGCTCTGTGTGAGCTGACCGAAAATGACGCAAACAAGGAGAGAATCGATGCGGAGGGTGGTATTCTGCCGCTGGTGACATTGATGAAGCATGGAAACGCCGGGCAAAAGAAGGCGGCATCGGCAGCTTTAGCAAATTTGGCAACGAACGATGCAAATAAAGACCAGATCGCAGTGGCGGGAGCTGTCCATGTGTTGGTGGCTCTAGTGGAGAATTACAACGACGAACAGAAGGAACTCGCGGCTGGGGCTCTCTGGAACCTTGCATTTGAATTGTCAACGCCTTATCGTTGCTGAAGAAAATGCGATTCATGTCTTGGTGAAGCTTGTCTCGAACGGTTCTTCTGTTCAACGCGAACTCGCAGCAGGTATACTTGGTTTCTTGGCTCAACATCTAAATACCGATACAAAGTTGGAAATTGCTAGGCAAGGTGCTATTGACGCATTGCTGTCGTTTATAAAGAAGTCTCAGCGGGGAGAGAATGTACACGAGGGAATCACAGCACTAATGGGACTTTGTGTCGATGGTGATGATACTTTTTGCACTATCGTGGAGAAAGGTGGTGGACGTGTGATACTATCCGAAACAACCAAAGTTGGCACCGAGCAGAGTAAACAGATAGCCCAACAACTCCTATCGTGGTTGGAGTGTAATGTGTCCGAGACGGCAATGCTTTGCAAGGTTATGGATGAGGCAGAACCGATATGTGTTGGCGTACTTGTTCGACTCCAGATGCTCCTGGACCTCGGTGTGCAAGACGTGGGAGCTGTACACTCTCGGCTCCATGCAATTTTAAAATGTAATGAAGCCAAATCAAAACTTCTGCGTGTGGTAGGCGTGCATGCCTTTGCAGACGCGCTGGCAGATTTGCATCGAGATCTCGACCTGCATGAGTCTCAAGACAACACAGGATTGTGGAAATCACGGTGGGAGATTGATCGAGCAGCCATGATTCAGCGATTATTTGACTGTGGCATCGGAGTACTGGTTGGCAGTCTTGACAATACTATCGCTCAAACAGAAGCACTAACAGTTCTTGCCCACGCAATTCGCCACAAGAAGTGTTCCTACTCGGCGGAGGAGCGCGCTTTTCTCTACGCAGTGATGACCCGCTTGATAGGCTTCTCAGGTTTACAGGTTCCGAAAGAGGAAAAGTGGTTCATCGCACGACACGACGTGCAGTTCGACGACGAATCCTTTAATCGTGGAGCGTTTGGGAAAATCTACCGTGGACGGTATCTAAATGCCGACGTTGTGGTCAAGTGCGTCTCAATTGAGTCGGACAAACATCGGACGGATTTTCTGAGAGAGGTCAACATTTGGTTCGAGGCCAACCACCCCAATATTGTACAGCTCTATGGCGCTTGCCATGTTGGTAAGCCGTCTTTCATGGTCTGCAAGTATATCGCTGGGGGTTCTCTGCGTGAATACCTCTATCGGCAAAAGAAGGCGGGGTCGACAAAGCCATGGCAGCTCTTGCTTGACGTAACCCATGGACTTCAATTTCTGCACAGTAGAGGCTTCGTCCACGGCGACCTCAAGGGCGACAACATTCTAGTGGATGGAGACACTGCGATGCTCACGGACTTTGGTATGAGCTTCTCCAGCGCTGGTACACAGCCCGGTTTCAACAATTTGGGGGCGATTCGGTGGCGCGCACCAGAATTTGTTTTGGAGGGCAAGGCGTCTTTCGAGGCAGACGTCTACTTGCTCGGCATGGTCATCGTGGAAGCCGTGGCAGGCTGGTTGCCGTGGGGATTGGTCCCTGATCTGTCCGTGAAGTGGCACATGCGAAATGGCAAGTTCATGAAGCAACCGGAGTTGGTGTCTGATGAGGCTTGGGAGCTAGTGCGTGCGATGTGCGACTTTGATCCGTCGAAGCGGATGAAGCTGGACGACGTGGAGGTGCAGATCAGGACTTTCGCAGAGATAGAAGAGGAGGCTTCGTGCTGTATTCGTTCGAGCAGCGAGGTGATAGAATGGTAAGAGCGAATGAAACTCTTGCTTTTCATTGTAAATCTTCGTTCAGCGCGAGGCTGCCTGACTGAGTGCCTCTGTTGACCTCATTAATTTGTTGTTGTTGTTTCCAAAGGTCCTAGGGCAACGGAGGCGCGAAGGACGAGTTTTTCGGAAATCCGAGCACTCGCTTGCGATGAAAGTGCAACTTGTGCTGGCAATGGACGTTTAACTTATCTTTCGCTAAGGTTGCGGTGCCCAGCAGATTTGAGCAAAACCGTCAGTTGCAGTAGCTTCTGCCACTGAACCTGGATCAATGTTTTTATTTTCTTTAAGACGGGGTTCAGTCGGCCACGTATTGAGGTCAGCAGGCGGCATGGGGCAGAAGCACTCGGAAGATCCCAGAGTTAGTGGCGTTGCTGCATGATGGTAGTGCAGAAGCCAAAGAGAAGGCTGCGTGGGAGCTGGGATCTCTAGCTGCTAACGACAGCAACAACAGCACCTGCATCGCTAACGCAGGCGGAATACCGCCACTGGTGGCGTTGGTGCGGAACGGGGCTTACAACGAAAAGAAGAACGCCGCTGGGGCCTTGATGAGATTGTCTCTCAGCATTGCCAATACAGAGACGATCGGTATGATGGGAGGCATTTCACCACTAGTGGAATTGGCGCAATGCGGCGACGAAAAGCAGAAAATTATCGCTTCAGGGGCTCTGTATCTCTTGTCTCTCAACCACTCCAACCGAGAGAAGATCATTCCGCCTCTAGTGGCGTTGGTGCAGAGTGGTAACGACAAGCAGAAGGAAAACGCGTCAGCCTCTGCAGAATCTCGCCTTCTCAGATGCCAACAGCGAAAAGATCGCTGCTGTTGGGGGTATCCCACCTCTGGTAGCGCTGGTGCACAACGGAGATGACCAGCAGAAAATGAATGCTACTGGTGCCTTGAGAAATTTGTCAAGGAACGATGATAACAGGAGACTGATCGCGGCGGTGGGAGGCATTCCGCCATTGGTGGCGTTGGTGCAGAGTGGCGACGACAAGCAGAAAGAGAACGCCGCTGGAGCTTTGCGGAATTTGTCAGCCAACGACGAAAACAGGAACCAGATCGCTGCAGAGGGGGGCATCCTACCGCTCGTATTGGTTCTGTGGGGCGGAAAGGAAAGACAGCAGAAGAATGCAGCTGAAGCACTAGAGAGTGTCGTGGCAATCACAGTCAACAAGGATATCATCTCCGAGGCTGAGGCAATCCTAGTGCTGGTAACTCTCGTTCGTGATGGCACCGACTTCCAGAAGGAGAGGTCGACAAGGATTTTGTGGAATTTGGTGACGGGAAACACTGTATATTCCTCTCATGATGCAAATTTAGTCGAAGCGTTAACAAGGCTAATCTACTGTGGCAGTCGAGTTCAACGACAGAGAGCGTCTCAAGTCCTGGGGGTTATGGGTCCGCATCTTCCCCCTGAAACGAAGGCTCAGGTTGCTATCCATGGCGGTGTCCAAATGGTAGTTGGATACATCAAAAACAGCGCGAGCCAAAACAAAATTATGCGGGTATGCGAGGGGCTTGCTGCTCTTGGGGGGCCTTTGCCTGGATAGCGGGGCTACGGTACGAGCGGAGGTCGAAGGGGCTGGCGGGATATCTACGCTGATCAAGCTTTCGAAAAGTAGTGACGAGATGATCGCCGCGTTCGCTGATCGTATTCTAGTGTGGTTGAACGGGAGCTTTGACGAGCTCTCTCAGCTGTGCCAACGTATGCATGAAGCGGAACCTTTATGTCGCCACATTTTAAACCGCTTGAAGAAACTTTCAGGTGGAGCTGGAAACTCGACGACTATGCTTCGTGTTCGATTCAACGCCATTCTAGTGCTGAATGGCCGAAAGTCAACTGTGCTTCGCCTCGTAGGCGCAAATTCACTTGCGATGGCACTCGCTCAACTGCATCTAGACATCGATTGTTTGCTGTTGGAGGGCCTAAGAGACGTGTGGAAGCCGCGGTGGGAGATCGACCGCCTTCAAATGCAGCGGCAATTATTTGACTGTGATATTGCAAGACTTGTAAGTGATCTCGTGATGACCAGTGCACAAATGGAAGCACTTACCCTGCTTGTTCACGAAGCTAAAACTGTGAAGACGTACTCGGAACAAGAAAAAGAGTTGTAAAATACTCTCATACGCCATATCGTGGGTTACTCGAACCTAGAAATTCCGTCAGAGGAATCGTGGTTTATCCCACGACACGAGATCGTAATGGAAGATATTTCGTTCGATAGGGGATCGTTTGGACAAATACGCCATGGAACACACATGAACGCCCCAGTTGTCGTTAAGTGTGTCGAAATACTGTCGGAAGCCAAGCGAAAGGGCTTTATGCGGGAAGTGAGCGTCTGGCAAAACGTGAATCACCACCCGAACATTGTTCAACTGTTCGGCGCGTGTCATGTCGGTCAGCCATGCTTCATGGTAAGCAAATACATTGCGGGGGGGGCCACTACCTGGATATCTAAAGCGGCAGCAGGAAGCTGGTGACTCGAAAGCGTGGCGTTCTTTACTGGACGTGACACATGGACTTCAGTTTCTGCTTATTCTTAAATAATAAAAATTAATTCAAAATAAAAACTTTTAAATATTTCCAAAAAAATAATCAACTAAAACAAAATTTATTAAAATTAAAAAATTAAAAAATATTAAATTAACAATAATTTGTTTTAAAAGTAGAAATTCATTAAAAGCTAATTTTAATGTACAAACTAATAGAATTGTTTAAAAAATTAATAAATACAATCTAGTTTTTTGTGCTAAAACAATAGAAAATAAATTTAATGATTTAGCACATACAATTACTGAAAGAATTGAAAATCCAATAGTTAATATTAACTGACCGCCCCATTATTAATATTGTGCCTATACATTTTTGTATCGTATTTATAATTATTTTTTACTTTTTTTCCTTTTTATTCTGCACAGTAGAGGCATCATTCACGGAGATCTAAAAGGTAACAATATTTTGGTTGACGGGAATACCGCCATGCTCACAGACTTCGGCATGAGCTTCTCTAGCGCTAGTACACAGCCCGGTTTCGACAATTTGAGGGCGATTCGGTGGCGCGCACCAGAATTTGTATTGCACGGTAAGGCGTCCTTCGAGACCGATGTGTACTCGCTCGGAATGGTTATCGTGGAAGCCGTGACAGGCAGGCTGCCGTGGGGAATGGCCCCTGACATCTCCGTGAAGTGACACATGAAGAATGGCAAGTTCATGAAGCAACCAGAGCTGGTGTCGGACGAGGCGTGGGAGCTGGTGCTTGCAATGTGCAACTTCGATCCGTCGAGGCGAATGATGCTTGACGAGGTGGAGAAGCGAATTAAGGGTTTTGCTGAGATGGAAAAGGAGGCTCGTTTGGGATAGTTCAAACTAGCCGGCTCAACAAAAACGACAAGATAACTATAGCGGCGAAGCGAGCTCGAGGGGGGACTGAACTGTGGGCTAAGAGATAAAAGTCAACCCCTCGGTCTCTGTCGTCTAACAAGCAGAAGGTTCAACTTAAACAAATTGTCTTCAAAATGATGAAAGTGCCGTAGAGATGCTCATCGTCTCAAAGGTACCACATTGCACACAGCGTGTCACTTTACATGTTCCAAGTGTTGTTTTCATCCATGTTCGCACCTTGTGTACAATTTTTCAGCTCGTCCTTTTGGCCAACTCAGCAGTCTTTCAACACTGACTTGGAGCATCCCAACAAGCATGTTGCCAAAGCAAAGCAATAGCCCCGCGATTGTGGTGTCGGTATTATTTTTTTTCAACTTCAATCTAAAGTATGCTTTCGCCATTATTGATGACTCACAAGCTCGAACAGTCTCTTCAGAAGACGGGCTGAATCTTTTTCTCGTCCTGCAGCCCCCCTCAATAGCGCTTCCACCTCCACGAATGCATCAGGCGATCTCCAGCAGCAAAATGGCGAGCTCCATCGTCACTTGTGCCCTCCTACCGCTCGCGCGGCAGCTCGGTTATGCCAGTCCGCTTTGCATTGAACTGATCATTTTGTGCACCACGCGTCCCTCCGCGAAGATCTCGAAAGGGTCCAACGGACGCACCACCGAAATGACGACCCTCCAGAAGATCGCGAAACGGGTCCAACCGACGAATGCCGCGTTGCAGTGCTGGGGCTCACATCGGAATTCGCCCTCCTCCAGCCAGCAGCAGCAAGACCAAGACCAAGTCTCGACGAAGTGACCAAGCGATGGCCAAGTGGTGGTTCGTACTGACACTCGCGGCGTTGCTCGCCAACGTCGCCTTGGCCGCCTGCCCCAACAAGTGCTCCGGCCACGGCAAGTGCGGCCTCAACGACGTCTGCATCTGCATGCAGAACTGGATCGGTGGGGATTGCTCCGGTCGCCAGTGCCCGTTCACTCGCGCGTGGCACGACACGGCCCAGCGGGACGACGACGCCCACTACTACGCTGAGTGTGGCAACCGAGGAACCTGTGACCGCACGACGGGCGAGTGCGCGTGCGACGCCGGGTTTGTTGGAAGCGGATGCCGTCGGATGCAATGCCCCAACGACTGTAGTGGCCACGGCACATGCGAGTACATTGAGGAGCTGGCTGGGGACAGCTACCACAAGCTCATTGGGGGCGATCCGAGCATCACTTACACGCTCTGGGACCAAGAGAAGATCATGGGCTGCGTGTGCGACGCCAACTATGAAGGCCACGACTGCTCACTCCGCACGTGCCCGAAGGGTGACGACCCACTTACCCCGAACCAGAAAGATATGGTCCAAGCCGTCCAAATTAACCAGCCTGGTGGCTCGGGATACCTCACCTACTACGACCCGTACGGCAACGCCTACACGACCGAGAAGATCACGTTTGCAGGCTCAGGTGCGGCTTTTGCATCAACCGATGACGATGACTCATGTGCGGCAATTCAAGTCGCTCTTCAGCGCCTACCCAACAATGTTCTGAACAATGTACTTGTGGCTCCCGCGGCGAGTTTCTACTCGTTCATCCGAACTGACCCGACTGACTCCCAAGGCTACGGAACCGTCCTCCCAATTTACAACAGCGCGTCTGGAACTCAGAACAGCGTGATTTGCGAAATAACTTTCACGTCTGAACCAGGGACCACCGGCTATCAGAACCTGTTCGACTGCAATGCCGCTGACCACGGCACGGTATCTCCCATTGGCCAGCATCCAGTGAGCGGTAATGGGGCTGACACCTGCAACGTTTATGAAGTCTACCCAGACGTCAACGTTGACTCGAGCAATCTCATCTCTGCCTCGACGTTGGTGCAGCGCCCACTGACCGAGTTGGTGGAGTGCTCTGGCCGCGGCACCTGCGACTACACTGCGGGGACCTGCGCGTGTTACGCTGGTCACATGGGCCTGGCGTGCCAAAGTCAAGAGGCGCTCGTGTAGAGCAGGTCTATCCAATCGGCAGGCATCGCTGGGCACATTGCATGTGTATGATCTCAGTGCTAAAATCAAAACAAAAAAGCTCTAAGCTACTGTCATCACACATTCACATTTGTAGCTCGACAAGCTGTGTGGATTGAGACGCACAAGGTTCAGGTCGACAACGACGGATGATCGTACAGTACTTTATTAAATTCATACCTATTTGCCTTATCTATGCCAGGCATCATACAGTGTCTTCCGTCCAACTTGCCTGCAGCTGAGTCGCCAGAGCATTTTTTAGCAGATTCCTGGCAACCAGTTGAATAGCACGTCGTCATTATAATGACGAGGGTCGTCTCGAACTAGAGCCGCTGCAGAGATAGTTTCGTCGGTGTTCAGATCCTTGAGCGATATGTTAGACAAGGCCAGCGCGGCATACCTTTTCTGAGCCTTGGTTCCACCCTGCAAAAGCTCCACCAACGCGTGAATGCCACCGACAGCAGCGATCGCCGTCTTATTCTCTTCGTTTAGTGCCAAATTGGCCAACACAACTGCGGCTCTCTCCTTCAGATCATTGCTTCCCTCACGAACCAACATCACTAAAGCTCGAACCCCACCGGCAGCTGCGATCACCACTCTGCTCGCATGATCCATCGACAAATACGTCAACGCTATCGTAGCGTTTAATTTCTGAGACGAATTGCCGTCCCAGAGCAAAGCTACGAGCGGTGGGATGCCACCAGCACCCGTGATCGCAGATTTATCGCGACTTGAAGACAAGTTGGCCAGCAATCTTGAGGCTTCCTGCTTCATAGCGTCGCTACCACAGTACATGATAGCAACCACGGATGGAACAGCGACGGCAGCTATAATCCCAGCTTTGACCTTACTCGAACTCTCCGATAGATACGCCAACACCGTCAAAGCGCTCTCTTTCTGAGGGTCAGTTCCATACTGCAGCAGAGCCACCACCGGAGCAATTCCGCCTGCAGCAGCAGCAGCGAATTGGCACTCAGGAATTGCAGCCAGATTCGCCAGCGCACCTACCGCTCTCGTTTTCTGAACGGCATTTCCCGACCTCAACAACTCCACCAACAGAGGAATCCCTCCCGCCTCAGCAACAGCCTCTCTTCCTTCAGGCACCATCGAGACATTCCACAGCAGTCCAGCAGCCACCTCTCTCTGGTACTCCCCGATATCCCCCGCCAACTTTACCAAGGGAGCGATCCCTCCAGCAGCCACGATAGCCACTTTGCACGCATCATTCGTCGACAAATTCCATAACGCCGACACAGCGTTCACTCTCTCGGGGATGTTCCTGGACTGAACCAACTGCACCAACGGGTAGATGCCCTTAGCAGCTATGATAGCCTTGTGGTTGCCTGGATTGGTTGCCAGCAACGCCAACACCCCCGCCGCCTTCTCCCTCTGCACCGAATTGCCGTCTCGAACCAACGCTACTATGGGTGCAATGGCCCCAGCAGCGACGATGATTCCTCGGTAGTTGGCGTTCATGCACAGATTGAACACTGTCGACACCGCGTGCTCCTTCTGGGTGCCATTGCCACCCCAGACCAACTCCACCAAAGCTGGCACAGCCCCATTTCCCACGATCGCCGATCGGTTTGCACTGTTTGTCGACAGTTTGGACAGCGCCAATGAAGCTTTGGTCTTTTGGGCTTTCGTCCCTGTTCGGATCAACTCCACCAGCGGAGGGATGATGTCGGATGCTGTGGCGACAGAGGCGACTTGGTCCACGTCGAGCTTTGCCAATGCAACGACAGCCTTCTTCTTGTCGCTGGAGCTTCCTCGGGAGAGTCGAGACACCAGCGCGGGGATATCCGCGTCGGAGGAGTGCGACTGCCCCATGTACGTCCTTCGAGGCGGGTCCGGGAATGGCTGAGGTGCATGCGATCTACCGTGTCCCTGGCACGTATGGGTACAGCTGCACAAGAGATCCATTGGTCTCGAGGTCACGTGGTCATTTTGAACGCAGACCTTGAAAAGAGAAGTATTGGACCAGAGGAGGGAAAATGCAAATGCTGCTAAGTACACGACGTTGAGGGCGGCGATGTGGTCATTTGCTGCGTCTACCAGCTCGATTGTCAAGGCTGCTGGAGCGTCGAGCGCGTTCACTGTCGGTGCACTCTCATCATCTGCGCGACTCGCTTGAAGCGACACCTGCACCCAGTGGTATGGCTACACGCCGCACTTCAACATCTTGACCTCGTCACTCAACAATCTGCTACGAGGCTGGAAAGCAATAGGGCCAACGCATTCTACGACTTGTGCAAGTGAGAAGGAGATCGTGATGTTGGTGTCGTCGCTGAGTAGTAGAGACCCCATCAAGAAGGCGAAGGCGATTGCAGCGTTGAAACGGGTGTCAGGGCTTGACAACAACAAACTGGTCATCATTCGTGCGCATGGAATTCCTCCGTTGGGCGGTGCGCTGGCCAATTTGTCGGTGAAAGCGCCAACAAGGCGAACTTGGACCAGCACTATCAGCGACGAAATACCAGCCCCCCAGTGCGAGATGGCTCTGACTTTCACAAGGCGGAGGCTGCGGCTGCACTGTGAGGGTTGTCGACGAATGACCAGAACCAGTTGAGATCGCAGCTGTGGGTGGCATTGCGGTGCAAGTGAGGTCCACCTATATTCTAAACGAGTACGCAGCAGCAGCACTGTTGAATATTGTCCCTGAATACCGACAATCGAGTCGCTACTGCAGAAGCTGGCGGCATTTCTCCATCGATTCGACTACTTCGAGGTGGATCGACGTTCCGAAGATGAAAGCGGTCGGTGCACTGTCGAAGATATCGGCGAATGCCATGAACAAAGCGGCGATCGCAGACGCTGGAGGTATTCCGCTGTTAGTGACGCGCCGTGGAGTGGCAACAGTGAGCTGAATGGGAAGGCGGCGGTGGCATTGGCCAGTCTATCGATAAACAATTCCAACTGGCTGAAAGGTTGGTGTCATTCCAGTGCTGGTAACACTGCTCCAGGTCGGCAGCCCTATCCAGAAAGAGAAGGCGGCAGCTGCATTGTGGAGTATAGCGATTCATGATAAGAACCGGCGAGAAATCGTAGCTTCCGGGGGTATTCCGCAGCTAGTGAGATTGATCCGAGAAGGAAATTCGGAGATGGCGGTAGCAGCACTAACGCAGTTCTCAACAGTATCTGAAAACAAGTTCCGTATTGCTTCTGCTGGAGCTGTGTCGCAGTTGATAAAGTTATTGAGTGTCGAAAGTCAAGTGACAATTGTTGGTGCAGGTGAAATACCGGCACTGCTTGTCATGATGCGTGATGGAGTAGCTGATAAGAAGAAGAAAGCTACACTGTCTACGGTAATTAGTCTAGGTGCGAAAATAGTCTCAGTTCAAAAGTAGTCTAGGTCAGACTATTTATTGTTTAGCCAAAATATCGAGATTCTTAAATAGTCTGACCAACACAGGTTCATAAATAGTCTGACCTGAGCCGTGTGGGTAAGAGTGCACATTGGGACTCAGTACGGCTGGGTTCGAGTCACCCATTACGTTTTTTTTCTCCAGCTGACTCGTTCGTCATTTACAAGATCAAGGACGCGTGGAAAGTCAAGTGGAACGAGAAGAAGATGGAGTTGATCAAGGAGAACGGGTGGCAAAACAAGGTTCGCAAGGATGGCTCGTGGTCAGGCAAGCTTCAAAACCCAGGTAAGATGTTTTTCTTGCAACTCGCTTCAGATGCGGTCAAGGCGGTCAATCTTCAAAGGGATAAGAACGGAATGTCATACGCGCGAAAGGCAATGATGCGATGCGGTTGTGACCGGTCGAAATTCATAAATAGTCTTAGCACTTAAATAGTCTGTGTCAGACTATTTAATGTGTATGACCTGAGAAACCATACACACAAAATAGTCTCGGTCAGACTAATTACCGTAGACAGTGTACCGATGCTCTGGTAAATCTAGCGATGACTTTGTGTGGTAGAGATGATGAAGGTGTTTTTTTTTCTCTATCGAGATGCGCCAAAGAACGAGGCAATCTTACTACAAATGAACAACTTGCTCGGGCCGTAGGTATGATAAATGGGGCGCTGGAATTCACTGCGGATGATATCTGTCGACTAGTTATCCTCATCAGCAATGCGAGTGATGTTCAAGAGGACAGCTACATGAAGGCAGCATTGGATTTATTGAACACTGAGAAGAAGCACGCGATGGTCGACGCGCATGTCATCCCTCAGCTCGTGGATATCGCACGAACCGGGACCGACGTCCACAAAACTTGCGCACCCAGATTGCGTGGCCTATCGTCCCAAACCCACTCGAGACAAACTAATGAATTCAACCGTCATGACGCTACTGGCTATACTACGCAATGGTGATGACCGCAGCCGGCGTGCTATCCTGCCTCGCTGCGAACTGTTCGGGTGGAAATCGGAGCTGGACACCTCCAGCTCCACAAACGAGTTTCTATCGCCGATGCCGGTGCCAACTCGACGTTGGTAGGCATGTTGCGTGGTGGTAATACTGACACGGAAAAAGGAAGTGCGACGGCCACGCCTTTTAGTATGCCAGCTTCAACGCATTCCTGGTGCTGTTAGCAATGACGACATCTAGCCAACTCGCCCAGTTCACTCGAACATCACTGCAGCATCAACAAACGATCGCTTTTGCTTTCCTGAATGATTGCCTGGAGTTTTATCCGCTTGTACTGCTTGGGCATATGCTTGGTGAAATATCAGTATCCAGTTTACTGAATCTTCAAACTTTGTGAACGTCGTGGCTACATGTAGCTACAAAAATGGTGACCACGGCGTACCTGCAGAAGACAACTTAACACGCAAGACTAATTAACATACTTGTGGACCAAACGAACTCAGCTAAAGCAATGGCAGCAGATATCCCCCTGCTTGTGGCACTTCTACGAAATGGTAGCGCCATTGAGCAGACTAATGCGGTGGTCCAACTGGAACGCTTATCTGTCGCTGAAGCAAACAAGGTTGCGATCGCGGCAGCACGTGGAATACCTCTACTGGTAGTTACGGCCCGAGATGGCGCATCCGCACAGAAGACGAGCGCGGTCGGTGCTCTGGCCAATTTGTCGGTGAATGATGTGAACAAGGTGGAGATCGCAGCTTCCGGTGGAGTCTCAGTGCTGTTGTCATTGATACGCAATGGCACCGATGCTCAGAAAGAGAAGGCGGCGTCAGCACTTTGGGGGCTTTCCGTGAATGACAAGAACAAAGTGACGATTGCAAGCTCAGGTGGCATTGAACTGCTAGTCGAGGTGGTTCGGAGAGGCAGTGCACGTCAGAAGGAGTACGCGGCCGCGGCTCTGCTGAATCTGGCGGTGAATGTGGGAAACAGGGCGACGATCGCTGCTGCAGGTGGCATTCCCCCGTTAGTTCAATTGGCAGGCACTGGAAACACTGCAGAGAAGACGAAAGCTGTTGGAGCACTGGCGAATTTGTCGGCAAACGTGAACAACAAAGCCATCATTGCCGAGGCTGGTGGTATTTCAGTGCTTGTGGAGTTCATGGGCTCTCCTGACTCTGCGTTGAAAGAGAAGGCGGCTGCAGCCCTGGCCAGCCTGTCGATTAATGAAGCGAACTAGGTGGCGATTGTAGAATCGGGTGGGATTCCGCCGTTGGTGGCCATGCTAAGGACGGGTGATGACTTGCAGAAAGAGAAGGCTGCGACGATGTTGTGCAGTCTGTCGGCCAACGACAACAACAAAGCGGCGATCGGTGCTGCCGACTGCATTCCCCCTTTGGTGGAGCTGCTCCGTGGTGTCAGTGTGAGCTTGAAAGAGAAGGCCGTGGCAACGCTGTCGCTTCTATCGTCGAACATTGACAATAAGCTCCTTATCGCCGTCACAGGAGGTATCCCGCCGCTGGTGAAGCTGGTGCGGAATGGCAATGCTCGGCAGAAAACAAGCGCGGTCACGGCATTGTGGCACCTGTCCGCAAACCCTGTCAACCAGATCGCAGTCGCGAAAGCTGGCGGCATCCCCGTATTGATGAATCTAAGTCTCAGTGGCAACCTCGTCCCGAAGCAGAGAGCTGTGGAGACGCTGGCGAACGTGTCGTCGAATGCTCACAACAAGGCGGCTACCCAAGTCGCGAAGGGTATTTTGACCCTGGAGCTGTTGACCAGCACCTGCAACAGCGTACATGTACTGAGCAAGACTCCCATCGGAAGGAGCACCACGGAGGTCCTGTCCACATTCTCAGCGGCAGAGCGGGACGACAACATCACTCTGAAAGAGCACACGGTATACAAGCTGCTGGATGTGGTGGCTAACGAAAAGGAGATCCCTCTGATCGTGAGCTCCGAAGTCATCCCGCTGGCTGTGGCGTTCGCGCGTGACGGGAGTAGCTACCAGAAGGAGAAGGGGCTGCAAGTGCTGGAGCACGTGTCACGCAGCGACAACAAGGCGGCGATCGTCGCAGCTGGAGGCATCCCTGCCCTGCTGAAGACGCTGCAGGACGGCAGCCACGCGCAGAAAGAATACGCGACTAGAGCTCTGAGGAACTTGAGCAAAAGTCGCTGCTGCCAGGTGGAGATCAAGGCTGCGCGCGGGGAACAAGCGCTGCGACTGATAGCAGAGCAGGGCTACCGTCCCCACAAGGTCGTCGCAGCAGCAGCTCTGGGAAACTTGACCCTGTCCATCAACCCCTCTTGAACATGATCCACTTCAACTTCGTCTTTCAGAGGGGTTCCGTCCCATAATCATGCATTCGTCGCATCTGATTGGTCAAAACCACGCTCAGGTATCCGCCAAGCCAATTCCATTGTCGACCGCAGAGTCTTTTTTCCACTTCGCCACTCGCATAGTGAACGCAAGTGACAAGATGAAGGCAGCCGTGATCTCGCCGGCTCTCTCGCTCTGGTGGAAGGTGGGCGCGCTCTCGGGCGCCAGCGCCGTGCTGCTCGGTAAGTTATATAAATACCTTCACGCTATAAATAGCTCAGTCTATTTTAAGTCCCCAGCTGATCGAGTGTGAATATTTTCCTGCGACGTGTGCTAAATAAAATGTTTTCGCCCATGCCGCAGGAGCCTTCGGCGCGCACGGCCTCAAGACGCGCATCACGGACCCGCACCTGCTCAAGAACTGGGAGACGGCGGCCCACTACCAGCTGATCCACTCGGTGGTGTTGCTGGCCACGCCCATGTGCAGGCGCCCGGGGCTGGCGGGCGGCCTCATCACCACGGGGACGCTGCTCTTCTCGGGCTCGCTCTACGCCATGACGCTCACGGGCGAGAAGAAGCTCGGCATGCTCACGGTGCGTGTGTTGGTTGGTTAGTGTTGAGGCAGTGAGGGTGATGGTGGGGTGGTGGGGACTGACGTGTTGCTGGTGGTGCAGCCTGTGGGCGGCGTCGCGATGGTCGCGGGATGGCTGGCCTTGATCCTGTAGGCGGAGAGAGAGGAGGAGAATCTGTTGGTGAAGTGCTTGGGACTTGTGTCTTTGCTAAGGTAAACCTGCTGACTGTAATACAGAACGGCGGTGAGCTGTTGGCTGGAGCTGTTGAGAGGTTGGTGTTGGTGTTAATTAGAGCAGAGGAAGCGAAGCAGGCAGCGAGGCGTCCATGGCCAAGGCGCGTGGAGTCCAGGCGGTTGAATCCGTAGCAGTCGCGCGTCCCTCCGCGAAGATCCGCCTCGCCAATGGTCACGCGACGTCTCGCTGCAGGATCGCAGCAAGCGACTCGCCAACGGACGGTCACGGGCCTGCTCACATTCGGATTCGCCTCCAGCGCCGCGCAAGACACAAAGCAGCAGCAGAAGAAGAGAGTCGAAGAGAGCAGCTAATGACCAAGTGGTGGTTCGTGGCGGCGCTAACAGTGCTGCTGGCCAATGTCACCCTGGCCGCCTGCCCCAACAAGTGTTCCGGCCACGGCAAGTGCGGCCTCAACGACGTCTGCATCTGCATGCAGAACTGGGTCGGCGGTGACTGCGCTGGCCGTCAATGTCCGTTCACTCGTGCGTGGCACGACACGGCCCAGCGGGACGACGACGCTCACTACTACGCCGAGTGTGCCAACCGTGGCTCGTGTGACCGCACAACCGGGGAGTGTGCGTGTGACGCCGGATTCGTTGGAAGCGGGTGCCGTCGGATGCAATGCCCAAACGACTGCAGCGGCCACGGCACGTGCGAGGACATCGAAGAGCTGGCTGGGTACCACAAGCGAATCCAGGGCGTGAGTGGTCGGAAGTACTCGCTCTGGGACCAGGAGAAGATCATGGGCTGCGTGTGTGATTCCAACTACGAAGGCCACGACTGCTCGCTCCGCACGTGTCCGAAGGGTGACGACCCACTCACGCCAAACCAAAAAGACATGTTTCAGGCCATCAAAATTAACCAGGCTGGTGGCTCGGGATACCTCACGTATTACGACCCTTACGGAAATGCCTACACGACCGAGAAGATCACCTTTGGTGCCGCGCTCGGGACCAACGACGACACCACATGTGACAACATTCAGACGGCATTGCAGCGTTTACCCAATAATGTGCTGAACGACGTCACTGTAGCGGCAGCGGCAAGATTTTATCAGTTCGTACGCACGGATCCTACCGACCCGGACGGCTATGGCACCCTCACCAAGATTTACAACAACGACGGCACTATAAATGGAGCTCAAGATAGTGTGATCTGTGAAGTGCATTTCTGGTCGAAACCGGGAACAACAGGGTACCAGAATCTATTTGACTGCAATGTCGCTGCTCACACCGCCATCGGACAGCACCCTGTGAGCGGACACACGACTGACACCTGTGCGGTGTACGAAGTCTACCCGGATGTTGACATCGGCTGGCCCCCTGGAACTGATACCAACAACGATGGCACGCCAGATAACCAGATTGCTGACGACACCTCGATCCAGCGTCCTCTCACAGAATTGGCTGAGTGTTCTGGACGCGGCACTTGCGACTACACTGCAGGAACCTGCACTTGCTTCGCTGGCCACATGGGCTTAGCGTGCGAAAGCCAGGAGGCGCTCGTGTAGAGCTATGGACGATAAGGTTGCCCCGGAGTCGACTCCAATCGAGACAAACGCACGAGGTGCTCATAAATCACCAACAAAGTTTCTTTGGGCATTTAATACTCTTCTTCAGACACGTCACGCATCCCTTGTTCTGAAACTGCAAGCAAATGGCGGCACATTTATATGTTAGCTTATAGAACAGAGGACCCATTATCCGGATAACACAGTGCCTTCAAAAAGCGCAGAATCGTGTGCAAAAGCTGCCGACTTGATCAAGCGTGCCACTCGGCAATTAGCCTGCACACAATAAACCAATGAATATCGTAGACAAAGCAATATCCTTTTAATTTCAGCGACCACGCACCTCCCATTCAAACACCACCCGATTCGCTATCGAGTGCGCCCACATTTCACCTACAAAAGTAGAAGTTACATCACGTAGGATACCCTCATGTATCAAAAGCCAAGGCGTACCCAACGCTGGTCGCTCTTGTGACGCC
>JAHWLF010000144.1:0-20049 GCA_024679295.1 Phytophthora parvispora
AAGCTCGACACAAGTGATTGAGAGCCTGACTACCCTATCAAAGATGCACACACTGGCAAAAAAAGGTGCTGCGGCAAAAATAATTAGCTGCACTACCTCCCAGATATATTGATCACGGGGTAAGACCAGATTCTGAGTCTTGTTCCTTTATATAACCAAATTTACCGAAATTGAGACGGCTTTGCACTTCATCTCACCATGGCAAGTGACGAAAGTGTATACTTGATTTTGCTGAGTGGAGACTCGATCTGAAGCATTGTCGTCATTGATTGAAAGCGTATGGATCAACCTGAAGAATGGAGAGAACCCGTATACGTAGTTGCAGAGGTGCCTATATCTAAACGCCCAGCAGCTCCCCGAATGGCACTATGCGCGCGTCTAGAAAAAAAATGGGAAGAGATCCAAGTCGGTCGTCAGGGATCGTACTCAATTGAGCGCCTCGAAAGCTTAGACCGCTACTGCAAAACTACATCACGAACTCGAGTAATTCTTGTCTGCGCGCTCACTCCGGTACCAGCGTTGTTGATAGCGGTGCTAGTGGAATGCATGCCGTTGTCTTCGCCAACGGAAGGGTGGAAGGCAAACTGGGTTTTCTGGGTTCGCGTGGTCTTACTGATAACAGCCATGCTCTTTGCAGTGTTCTCGTCGCTGATCAACTTCGTCCCGGAACTGAATTATACGCTGACAAAAAGGCTGCTCGTGTCTGTGGCTGGAGCGGGTGCCTTTGTGGGGATGTGCCTTGTGACTTCAAGCCATATCGGCTTTCCTGTGCCTTTCGTGTGGTATATCGCAGATCTGCTAGCAGGGATTTATCTCGTCTCAGTAATTCTGCTTGTCTTCGATGGTAACCCCTTCGCAGATAAAACCCTTGGGTACGCGAATCTACGACGATACTATCGGTACTTTGGCGGGTGCATGGGACTCAATTTGTATTTTGGCATCTACAAGTCGATCTACAAAGGCATGCCTGAAGCTTATCGTGGTGGTGTGATTCTTGTGTTACCCCTTTGGAAATTTGCTGGCAAGCACTTCATCATGTGGGTTATGCGTGATATAGAAGACTACCTACCTGAGATTGTGGCGCTAACGGTGGATTTCTTCAGCGCCATCTTCGTATCCGCGTGTATCTCGACAGCACACTCGGTGTACACTTCCGCGATGTTTGTCGCCTTAGACTTTGCGCAAGGCGTTTTGGAGTTCCGGGAATTACGCACGAACGCAAGAAGCCTGCTGAGACTCTTTCAAGACCGACGAGCTTCTCGCGAACGTCTCAATTCCAGATCGAACCGGACAGCGAGCGATTTGGAGCATGCCAATTTGTTCACGATGATGTTCGCTGTCACTCGTAACCTCAGCACTTTTCAAATGAAAGCCTTGAGAGGCGTCCGCTTGTGGGCATGTCTGCCGCACCCGCTCGCAAAGCAGCAAGTGGAGCGGCTACACGCGTTTGAAGCGTCAGGAATGTTTGGGCCGATACCACAGCCTGAGAAAACGAGTTCGCAGCGGGTCTTCTGGAAGTCTAGTCGTCACCGAATAGCAGTCGGACCGGCCCCAGCCAAACAAGTCTCGCCAATGTCGGAGACCTCGGACAAGAAGGCAAACGCAAGACTCGCAGCGTCTATTGAAAAGTCGAAACGGATTATCTCTCAGGGCCTCCAGCTATTGTTCCACTGCGAATATCTCATCTTGGTCGAGTACATCGAATGCATCATCCCGCTGGTGTTCATGATTTATCGGTCGGTTCTCGCACATCTACCGAACATCATCTACTATCCGACTGATGTGGGGAACTGGGGCTGGGGCACCGTTGGCAATATCATGGCCTTTATCCTGTCGGAAGTGGTGTCGTTGATTGTTTTTGAAAGCTACCTGCGACGCACGTTTGCGTTTTCCCCACTGTACCAGCTCGCGTTTGTGCTCGAGGGGCAGATGTACGTGGTACAGAGCAGCCTTTGGACAGTGATTTTAACCCTGATGCAGTTTGAGCTCGTTCATTCCGGTACGTGGTTACGATTCTTGCGTGAAAAGCATCGATACTTCATACCCAGACTTACATTCAAGTTTTTTATTGTTGAAACAGGAACTGACTTCACCTTTCGATTCGAATGGCTTCATAACAAAACCTCTTGAGATGTAGAGCACAGCTATGAATCTGAAACTAATACGATAACGTTTAGGACTAGCTGTTCATCTCAATTCAAGCGTGACCTTTTGTTATCAGTATTTGGTTCATGCGAGGTTGAACGTTGCCGCCTTCGTCCAGATATGTCCTTGTTCGAGCTATTTGAGACACCTACAATCTAGTGGTGAATGGCAATATACACATACGGCTAGGAGAATTCTGAGTCCTCTCATCACATCTCGATGAGTCCGGCACTTGGAGGTCGGAGACTAGTCAACTGCGTTGTTTCACGAGTGGGGTTTCCTCTCTCAATATTGCGCAGGTGTCTCGAGGAGTGGTGAAATGACATCCAAGTGGGTTGTCAGGGATCGTACTCTTTCGAGTGGCTTGAGAGTCTGGATCGTTACTGTAAAGTTACATCGCCAATTCGTGTCATACTTGTGTGCGTGGTCACTCCTCTGTCTGCGCTCTCGCTGGTGTTGCTGGTGGAATGCTTGCCTCTGTCGCCTCCAAGCGAGGACTGGAAATCGAATTGGGTCTTTTTGGTTCGAGTGGCCTTACTGGGACTTGCAATACTCTTCGCGGCTCTTTCTCAGCTTGTTAAGTGCGTTCCAGATCTAGGGTTTCCACTTGCGAAGAGGTTACTGGTGTGTGTCCCGGCATCAGCGGCATTAATCGGGTTGTGCATAATTTTTTCAATGTATGTCGTGTTTCCGATTCCGTTCCTGTGGCATGTTGCGAACACCTCATCCGGTGGCTATCTTGTGTCAGCAGTTTGGTTTGTGTTTGGTGGCAATCCATTCGGGGAGCTCTCGCCCACACACCAAATCTACGGCGGTATTATCGCTACTTTTTATCGTTCATGGCACTTCGTGCTGTATTTCCAGTGTACAAAGTTCTCTACAGTGAAGTTCCCAGATTATACGTGAGGTTTTGATTATCGCGCTGCCGCTCTGGAAACTGTCTGGTCAGCACTTCATGACCTGGACGACACGTGATCTGGAAGACTTTATACCGCGCATCGTTGCGTTTCCGTGGATTTTCACAGTGCTTTGTTTGTCTCGTTGTTCATGTCGAACTCGAACTCAATATCCACATCTGGCAATTATCGCACTTGACTTGATGCAATTGGTGATCGATTTCCGAGAGGTGCGCTCCAGAGCAAATCGTGTGCTGACGCTGCTCGACGATCGACAAGTTTTTCAGAAATTCTAAAATCTACGAGCGATAGAAGCTTCGAAATGGGACTAACTATTCACGATGGCGATCTCCATTACCCGTAATCTCAGATCCTTTCGCGTGACCTCGTTGGGGAATAGAACGCGCCTTTTTGCGTGCCTACCTCACCCACGCACAGGGCAACAATTGAAGCAGCTTCAAGCAATGGAATCATCGGGAGTATTTGGCGTTACTCGACAGCCTTCCAATAGAGAAACAATTCGGGGCTTTTGGAGAACAAACAACAATAGCGTTGGCGTGGCACCCCAAACAAAAAAAAAAATCGTGGACATCCGTCTCTCTCCCGAATAGCGCAGACAATCGCGACAGTTTTACCAACTCCACACTGGTGGCATCTATCGAGAGCTCGAAGAAGACCGTTATCCAGAGCCTACAGTTGCTATTCCATTGCGAGTACCTTGTTCTTGTCGAGTACATTGAATGCATCGTCCCACTCGTCTTCGCCATCTACAGGTCGACCGTCATCCATCTACCAACCATAGCGTTTTACCCCCCTGATGTAAGCAACTGGGGGCTTGCAGGTATTGCGAAGGTCCTCGCATTTACGATTATGGAGATTCTGTCCTTGATGCTATTCGAAATATTATTTCGTCGAACGTTCGCATTCTCTCCACTGTACCAGCTTGCGTTTGTGCTCGAGACGCAAGCTTATTTGATGGAAGGCTAAAACGAGATGTAGAGCTCTTTATCTTCTGTATTTATACAATCCTATAGTGCAAAAAGTGGAACGTCGCTCAAGCAATGGGCGATGAGTTGGACGTGAGCGACCCGGAAAGGGCTCATCATTCAGCAGGAGCATCATCTATCGCCAAAGCGCTGTCACTATGCCGGCAAATGGAGGGGAAATGGGAAGAAATTCAAGTGGGGCGACGGGGATCCTACTCCATCGAGCGCCTCGCTAGCTTCGACTGCTACTGCTCTAACACATCTCAAGTCCGAGTCATAGTGGTGTGCGTGCTCACTCCGCTGCCCGCACTGTTGTTTACGTTGCTAGTAGAGTGTCTCCCATTGTCACCGCCGACCAACGGATGGAAGGCCAACTGGGTCTTTTGGATTCGTGTCTCGTTGCTGACGTTCGGGATGCTGTTTGCAGCCATCTCGGCTCTTATCAACTTTGTCCCGGAGCTTAATTGGACTTTGTCGAAGCGTCTAGCCGTTTGCGGGGCTGCAGTGGTAGGATTTATAGGGATCTGCCTTGTCTTTTCGAGCTATGTCGGGTTTCCTGTGCCTTTTGTTTGGTACATCGCCGACTTGCTGGGCGGAGTTTACCTGTTCGCGGTGATACTGCTAGTTTTTGGCGGCAATCCTTTTAACAAGAGTTTTCCTTCCCGGCAAAATCTGCGACGATACTATCGATACTTTGGCGGGTGCATGGCTCTCAACGTTTACTTTGGGATTTACAAGTCACTGTATGGTGGGTTGTCCGCGCCGTACCGTATTGGATTGATTCTTGTCCTGCCGCTGTGGAGATTTGCTGGGAAGCATTTCATCATGGCGACCTGGAAGTCTACTTGCCCGAAATCGTTGCGTTTACAGTGGATTTCTTCAGCGCGCTCTTCATTTCCTCGTGTGTGTCAGCGACCGGGTCGATTTATACCTCCTTGATATTTATCGCAGTAGGCGAAGTGCAAGCGACACTGGAATTCCGGGAGATTCGCTCAAACGCGAAGTCGGTGCTTACGCTCCTTCAAGATCGACGAGCATCTCGAGAACAGCTACCTAATCGAATCTCAAGTGACCTGAAAGCTGCCGAACAGATCAAGATAATGGTTTCTACTGCGCAAAATATCAGCATTCGTCGCGCAGCACCATTAAAGAGTGTGCGATTGTGGGCTTGCCTGCCACATCGGCTGTCAAATCAGCAAGCGGAAGATCTTCAAGGGATGGAGGCGTCTGGAATATTTATCTCCGAAGGGCATTCCCCCTCCAAATCAAAGCAAAACAAGCAAAGTTTGGATCGGATGTTCTGGAAGTCAAGTCGCCAGCGATTAGCCATTGCTCCAGCCCCAATGGCCCACGCCGAGGGATCGTTGAGTGCCACGGGACTGCTCGACAACCGAAACGATCAAAGCGACAACCTTCGACTTGCTGCAGCTATCCAAAGATCACGGAAGATAATTGTCCAGGGCCTCCAACTTCTCTTTCACTGCGAGTACTTCATCCTGGTCGAATACATCGAGTACGTGATCCCGCTCGTGTTCCTGGTCTACCGATCGGTGCTAGTCGAACTACCAAATATCGCCTACTACTCAGATAATGTACGCAACTGGGGAATCACCAACGTGTGGCATATTTGGCTGTTTGCGGCTGTGAAAGTGGGCTCTCTACTCTTTTTTGAGGCGTATCTGTGACGTACGTTTGAATTTCCCCCATTGTACCAGCTCGCGTTCGTACTTGAGACGCAAGTGTACATCGTGCAAAGCAGCCTCTGGGTTGTAATCTTGACTTTACTGCAGTTCGAGCTCACTCATTCTGGTAAGGAGATGTACTTCGTAGGTAGCAATTTGCTTCAAAGTTCTCATTTATTTGTTTGCCACAGGAACAGACTTCACGTTTCCCTTCGAATGGCTCCACGATAAGAATCAATAAAACAGATATTGTCGTGGAAAATGAGTAGTACTTCACATGTGGAGGCATCAAGTCCCCCAACTTGGCACTTGAGTGTCGATAAGACCCACTCCCATTTTGAAACCACGCCACGCGCACTCACTATAATTGTAAAGTGCTTGGACATGTATTTCAAGCTTTCGTCAGCTGGGCGTCATCCATTGACACTTTTGGCGCTTGCACAATTGACTTGCCGGTGATGAACAGCGTTAATGAATGGAGAGAGGCTGCGGCAGTAAAGCCCAGCGCCCATGCGGCTGCAGCTACTCGCAAGTTATCCCCTCTCATTAGACTGTTCAAGCATCTCGACGAGGAATGGGAGAAGATTCAAGTCGGCCGACAGGGCTCCTACTCTATCGAGCGCCTTGAAAGTCTCAGTCACTACTGCAGAACCACGTCACGAACTCGTGTCGTTCTAGTGTGCGTCGTCACCCCACTGCCCGCACTGTTAGCAGCTCTATTGCTAGAATGCATGCCACTTCGACCTCCATCGGAAGGCTGGAAGGCCAATTGGGTCTTCTGGGTTCGCCTATCGATACTAATATTCGCCATGCTCTTTGCGATCACCTCCCAACTAGTTACGTGCGTCCCAGAGCTAAACCCCACGTTCGCGAAAAGGTTTCTCGTCTCGACAGTCGCGGCCGGCTCTTTCGTCGGACAATGTATTGGTGTAGCTCAGAACTACGGGTTCCCCGTTCCGTTCATGTGGAATGGAGCCAATTTATTAGGGGGGCTGTACTTGTTGTTGGTTATCCGGTTTGTCTTCGGTGGCAAAATCTTCGGCCCGGACTCGCCCAGTCGCCGGAACCTAAGGCGGTACTTCCGCTATTTCTTCGCCTACATGGGCATCGGGGCGGTCTATCCGATGTACAAAGGCGTTTACCTCGGAGTTCCCGAAAACTACCGCGCAGGCGTGATCGTCGCGCTACCTTTTTGGAGATTTTTGGGCAAGCACTGCGTGATGTGGGCTACGTATGACCTGGAGGACTTCATCCCGGGCATCGTGACGTTCTCGGTGGATTTTTACAATGCACTCTTCGTCTCCCTGTTCATGTCGAACGCAGGGTCGATGCTCACTTCTGCGCTATTCATCGCGGTAGATTTGGTTCAAGTGCTCTTGGAAATTCGTGAGGTGCGGACAAATGCACAAAATGTATTGAAACTTCTCCATGACCGCAGAGCATCGCGCGAGCAGCTACGCAGAACCAACAGCGATTTAGAAAACTCCGGGTTAATTAAGATAATACTGGGCGTCACCAACAACCTCAGCGTGTTGTTCGTGAAGCCTTTGCAAGGTGTCCGTCTGTGGGCGTGTCTACCCCATACACTTGGAAGCGGTCAAAAGGAACAACTGCATGTATGGGAATCATCAGGCTTGTTCGGGCCTAAACAGGAACTCTTCGTTAGGAAACCGAGCCGCATTTTCTGGAAACCAAGTCACCGGCGAATACAAGTCGCTCCTGCGCGCAGCCAAGGAGATTTATCAGCAACATTTAGAGAAGACCAGGACAAGAGCATTAGCCCCAGGTTGGCAGCATCTACTGAACGATCCAAGAAAATCGTAGTCCAGGGTCTCCAGTTGCTGTTTCACTGCGAGTACCTCGTGCTGGTTGAATACGTCGAGGTTATCATCCCGCTTGTGTTTGCGACCTATCGATCGGTACTTGTGCATCTCCCAAATATCGTTTACTATCCTACTAGTATCGCCAACTGGGGAGTGAGTGCCGTAGCGAATATTTTGTTGTTCTCGGTGTTGGAGCTCGGGTCGTTTGTATTTTTCGAGGCTTTTCTGAGACGAACTTTCGCCTTTTCGCCGCTGTACCAGCTCGCGTTTGTGCTGGAGACACAGGTCTACCTGATCCAAGGAAGTATTTGGCTTATCTTGCTCAGTCTGATGCAACTTGATCTCACCCACTCCGGTAACCTAAGAATACTTTATTGGGAACTGCTATGTGTATCTCTCATCCAGTTTTGTGTTTGTGGCAGGAACTTCATCCTAAAGACTGGGAATTGTAGTGAGTTCATAACCAATATCAATAGTTGTGTTTATATAACTTTCGTAGTGTTGGGCTTGTCAGCGAAACTTGAGGCTACCGATCTTCATCACTTCATTTACGTGGCATGATAAGGAATACATGCGATGCTACGCAACGTTTCGTCAGGAATAGCAGCTGCACGACAACTCAGAACATGGACAAAACAAATATGCTCCGTTTTAGGTCGGAACCAACACATGTAAGACCTAGGCGGGTTTCTCTCTGACACTTCGCCTTGAAGCACTGCCATTCCCCAGCGTCTGACGAAGTGTCGGCATTTCGTGCTCTTGAGGCACGATCCCAACGATTCACTATGAATCGCGTTAGTGCGCAGCCAAGAACTACACCGACCGAAATGCCAGCAGCAAATGCTCCCAAAAGCAAGGCGGCCAAATTCACAGCATTTTGTAGAGCGCTGAAGCACAAATGGGAAGAAAGCCAAGTTGGCCGACAGGGTTCCTACTCAATCGAGAAGTTCCACAGCCTCGAGCATTACTGCAAATCGACGTCCCAGACTCGAGCGGTGTTTGTATGCGTACTCACCCCTCTACCGGCATTACTCGTTGCGCTGCTCGTGGAATGCCTCCCATTGGCACCACCTACCGCGGGGTGGCAGGCGAATTGGGTCTTCTGGATCCGAATGTTCATACTCATTTTCGCCATCTTCTTCTCCATCATCTCGCAGCTCGTGACGTGTGCCCCAGATTTAAACCCCGCACTTATTATGAAGCGAGTCGTCGTCTCTCTGTTTGTAGCGAGTTGCTTCGTAGCAATCTGCACTAGCGTTGCAAGCTCTGTCGGGTTCCCGGTGCCGTACATGTGGAACGGTGCAAACGTGCTCGTGGTGGTTTATCTCATGGTAGTGATTCGGGTGGTCTTTGGAGGCAACCCGTTCTCGAAGAGTTCATCGAGTCGAAACACTCGGCGGTACTACCGCTACTTTTTCTCGGCCACGGTGCTAGGCGTGGTGTACCCGATGTACAAAGTTCTGTACGTCAGTCTTCCGCAGGAGCATCGCATCATAGCGATTCTTGCGCTCCCGGTATGGAAATTTGTCGGCAAACACTTCATGATGTGGGCGACGAGAGACTTGGAGGACTTTGTCCCCAGTATCGTGAGCTTTTCAGTAGACTACTTCAGCGCTTTGTCTATCTCGCTGTTCACGTCGGGCTCCGGGTCGATATACACCTCGCTAATGTTCATTGCGGTAGATCTCCTGCAAGCCCTGCTGGAGTTCCGGGAGATCCAAGCGAACGCGAGAGCTATCTTCAAACTCCTGCAAGAGAGACACGCTTCCCAGGAACAACTGAAACGACGATCGAGCGGTAGTATGAGCGGGAGAAGAGGTAGCGCTAGCCTGAGGCGGAGATGGAGCAGCAGCACAGACTTGGTGACAAAGTTGATCGCCGTGACGCACAACCTTCGATACTTCCCGGCCATTTCACTTCAAAGCGTACGACTCTGGGCGTGCCTGCCTCACCTTCTTACACAGCAACACGCGGATCAACTGCAAGAGTTGCAAGTGTCCGGCATATTCGGACTACAGACACAGCCCGTCAACACTAAATCGGCTCAAAAATTATGGACATTGATCAACCGACAAATTGTCGTCACGCCCGACCTACTTAAACTGACAGAGGCACCCGACGTCACGAATTCAAACGCCCGACTCTTAGCATCCATCGACAGGTCGACGGTGCTCGTGGAGCAAGGTTTACAACTACTTTTCCACTGCGAATACCTGGTTCTGGTCGAGTACGTGGAGTGCGTGATCCCCATTGTGTTCGTGATCTACAGATCCGCGCTGCCTCATTTGCCCAACATCAAATACTTTCTTAGCGGTGTGAGTGTATGGGGGCTCAGCGCAGCGGTAAATGTGCTGCTGGTTGTAGCGATGGAAGTCGTGTCGCTGGTCTTCTTTGCGGCATTTCTACGGCGGACATTCGCGTTTTCCCCGCTGTACCAACTCGCCTTCGTGCTCGAGACGCAAATGTACCTGGTGCAAGGGAGCATGTGGGTCATTCTCCTGAGTTTGATGCAACTCGAGCTCAAACACTCTGGTAAGTTGTGCGAGTTTAGACGCGACAGACATCCTTAGCTTGACGATACGATTCATTGCTGCTGTGTGCAGGAGGACCGTATCGAACCACAATGGAGTGAGTTTGGTCTCCCGAATTGCACCTGAAACCGAAGCTCGACCGAATGTCCCTCTGTGTTGCCCGTTCGCGATCCGTGGACGGACAAGTGCAACCTTGCAATCCTCGTGAGCGGATTTGCGCTCGGATCTGAAGCTGAAGTTGAAGCGGCAAAGCCCACGAACCTATCTGTTGTAGAAGCCTTTTTCACGGCCCGCGCGCTCGAAATACTGCTGTTTTCGTCGCATACATGTCTGCCCGTATTCGCGCCGACTGCCCTCGTCGACATTATTGAATGAGTCAGGCCCCGCGCTTTGAACCGAAGAGGACAATGCATTGCCCCAGCGGCACAGCGTCAATGAATTCCACGCACTTGTATAATAGATCTACACACTCAGTCGTAACAGTAGCTGTCCGTGTAGAGGTTGCAGTCCGAGTCTTTTTCGTCCGTGGCTTTCGTTCCCACGCAACTTCGAGATGGCGGTCGAGCTCAAGCATTTCGTCCCCGTAGAGGTCCTTTCGAGCGATTACCCGACGGGGTTCGAGCCGCCAACCTTCGCCACTACGCGGCAATGGGGCAGGTAGAAGAGCGGGCTGTCCAATATCCATTGTGGTCCGGTCGGATGGCTCGCGAGCCGCGATTGGAATGAATAACCGGAGCCCAAATGCTTCACGCTTGGCGAGAGTCTGTCGGTCTGTCCATGTGTGGACACTGTTTAGGGCGCCGCTACGACAATACAAGAAGCGAAGTGCCCGCTTGAAGGGCGTCATGACATCCACGACTTTGCGACTTTTTGACCTCGTCGAAGTTGACAACGCCGTGAGCGGTGAGCGACTCCAAACCTTTCGCGTTCGGGTGAAAGTTGCGCTCTTCAAGTTGCGAACGCGTGGCATGCGGCGGTGGATATTTGTTCATTCACGCCAGCTCCGTCGGCGGTAACTTCTGTATATGGGGTGTAGTCAGCGAGTGCAGATTCCATTCCACGCCTTCCCTCTGCAAGAATTCAGCGACCCGCGTGCTCTCTTGCCTGGGACAAGCAAGCTGGCGAATGCCCTTCGCTGCACCTGTAGCCCACGATGCCTTATGGCCGCTGTTAGTGCTCGGCCGACACGCTCAGTAGTCGTGGCCCGAAGCAATTTTGCAGGCAGTAATGGCTCGGGCTTGTGGCGCGGACCCGCACACCGTGGTGCTCGGGGAGAAGTAGGAGCCATCCTGAGCTCTCCTGCATGGCACCGAGTCCCGCTCCGCACAACACGCACATGTGCAGTAGCTGCTCGATCGGACGGTGCCGATTGCGGACAAGCGGCGACCAAACTTCTACTTGGCGGTGGTAAGTTGCTATCCATACGAGAGCGAGCCATGCGCGACTCGGCTTCTACATGTTGCGCGCGTAAGGTCTCATGTATGGGCGTCCACATGCGGGAGCGGCAGCCGACGCCCATGCCCAACGCAAAAGAATCGCTCGCCTTTACCCGGCGTGTGACTGTCGCGCTTTGCATCTCCTGACGCCTCAAGCTTTCGGGGCGCCTCGAGTCACGTGCGGCAAATAGAGACGTGACGAGCGAGCACTTTTCCAGCCACGAAGCTCGCCTAACGGCAGGAGCTCCGCGCCCGAGCTGGCGAAATGCAGCTCCTCTGCACTTCAACATCAGCGAACTCGGCTGTCAGCCCAGCCAAGCCCGCGAGCGGTAAGTTATGCCCCGCCATACATGTTCTACATGCATACAGCTCTACGTAGTGGGCTGCCGAGAGCTCCACCACATTCCTTGCACCCAGCTGCGGACACTTTGGCACGGGACGCCGTACTATAATACCTCCAGCCTTTAACAGCACCCACGGACCTGATATACATGGCATGGTTTAGCACCATTGCAACCGTCCAGCAGCGATCGGAGACCGTCCTGCAAAAATGTATGGAGAGGGAGTGGCAGGTAGATAATCCAAACCCGAACGAGCAGAAGCTCTACCCTCTCTCTTACCTCACTGTCACTAACGTACATGTACGTACGCCCCCGTGACAGGCTGTAGAAGCGTTTTCAGGCCGCTTCGGCCGCGCTCCATAATCAGCGGCCGGAGCGGGAACGTCCCCCAAGTGGAAGATGCGAATGTGGACGACGAGGCACTCGCCACATGGGCGGCCTCTACATGTGTCGAGAGCGCGGCCGCGCTTGCTTATCTTGGACCAGGATAATCACCGTCTCCGCTCGCAAGCCCCACGCATATTTTGATGGTAGAAATCGTGTCACCCCACGCCCCACGGGCGCTCCAGGCCGCTTGTGCGTAAGTTACTGGCAAATCTCGGCCCCGTTCGAGTTGAGTCAAGTCGAGGCTCGCCACTTGCACGCGTCCGTCCGGAACCAAGCGAAGTTACACGTTGGTTCGCGACACTCGCTCCGTGGCCGCAAACAGCTCGAGTATGTCCTCCATTGAAAAAGGCTCAGGTGGTCGGTCGCTCCTTTTCGCGTCGAGCTTGCATGTAACTCAGCACAGTGAGCGCTCACCTTACGGTTGGCAGCTGGGTGCGCTGTACCGGATCCGCTCGTCTTTTCGTCGCGCAGGACAAGGAGGCAGCTCTTCCCGAGTTTCAGCTGGGCGTGCGGATGTGCCCTTGTCACGCCGGACGTTTCGATGCCCCGACACCCGAGCGTGAACCAAGGGAGGCTCGAGCCTTTCAGAGAAGAGCCTGGGATAAAGAGCCGAGGGTGCTGTAGAAGAGCGCAACAATCCCCGATGGGAGCGGAGCCCCAGCCCAGCTCAAGTCCGGGGCCATTCCATTCCTACTTTTGCCGCGGAGGTACCATACCAACGACACCCCACTAGCAGTAATGATTGATATGCAGGCGCAGGTCAGGACCCCTCCGACGACCCCGACAGGTACCGTCGCGCAGGCTCCGCAATGGGCCCCGGAGCGGTGCAACGCCAAACGCATCGACAGCTCCAGCGCCAAAGCGCAGCAGACCAGCAGCACCACCCAGCACACCGAAACTCCAATCCAGACCCAGTGGCAGTGCTCGAGCCACCTGCCCGAGCGCCGCATGATGGTGCAGCGCATCCTGCAGCTCTCGCAGTCGCAGACCAAGCCCAACAACGTCCAAGTGAACCCGGAGCGCGCGGTGCTGCTGGCCAAGCGCATCGAATTGGCGCTGTACTCGCGAGCCGGGTCGCTGACCGAGTACTGCAACCTGGCCACGCTGCGCCGCCGCCTCCAGAGCCTCGTGGCCTCCAGCGTGCACGAAGCCGCAGCAAGTGAGACCGTGGTGCAGGTGCCTGTGCAGTCCCGCAAGCGCCGCGTCGTCGCGCGCAGCTTGATGCAAGTGACCAAGCGCCAACGGTGCAGTTCCACGACCACTGCCACCGCCAGCATCTTCGGCTCCATTGGCGAGGACTGCACGCGGTTGGTCTTCTCCTTCCTGGACGGCAAAGAGGTGGTGCGTCACCGCGCGCTTAACCGCTTCGCCGCCTCCTTCTTGCCTTCGTGCGTGCTGAGTGTGACGGTTGAGGTGGCGCAGTTGACACAAGGTTTGGCTCAAAACTCGCCCCTGCTCAAGATGACCAACCTCCAGCAGCTCGTAGTGCACAAGGCTGGCGCGTTGTCGTTGACCCCGGTGGTGCCCAAAGTGGGCTCCGCTTCCACGCCGCTGTACGCCTGGGGCTGCGCCGAGCTTCCGACCACTCAATGCAACGACGGCGAGAGCGCCGTGCTCGCGCTGGCTGGTGCACTCACCTCCGGCGCATTTCCGAGTCTCAAGAAGCTGCAGCTCATCTCCGTGTTCGTCAACACCATGAGCCGCAACGCATTGCGATCGCTGTGCAATGCTCTGGAATCGGGCTGCTGCCCTCAGCTGGAGGACCTGTTGCTGGCTGGCAACAGCCTCGCCGATCTCGGAGCTTTCGAGGTGGCGCGACTGCTGCAGTCCATTCGCCTCACGCGCCTGGATCTCCGTCGCAACTTCATCGGAGAGACCGGACTGCGCGCCGTTCTCGGTGCGTTGGCGCAGTCGACGAGCACCCCCTCGCTGCAAGTGCTGTGCATGGGGGGCAACCTGGTCACGGACAACTGCGTGGCGGAGCTGCAGAGCCTGCTGGCCGGTGGATTTTGCCCTGCACTGCGGTTCCTCGGCCTCGAGGACAACTTCTTGAGTGCTGAGGGGGTCAAGTTCGTCCTGGAGAGCGCAGCCGTCACCTCCACCCGAGCACGTCGAGTCTCCTGCGACCGAGACACCAACTCGTCCGCGTAAGCGAACAACCTCACCTAATAGTTCAAGCTAGTAACAAACTCCCCCTAATAGAAATCCTGTACACAAGTGAACCAACCAACACTTGCATTGCGTTCTCATTTTTTTGCCTGTAGACGAGCGTTTGAAGTTGCATCAAGCTTTTGCGCCAAGCGTTTCGGATCCGTTAAGCCACGATTTTTCTTCACTCAACGGTAAGACCGTGAGGCCACTTGAATTGAAACCAAGTGCTAACCCGCTGGAACGAGTTGCCTACCATGACTCGGTGCGCAAATGCAACAAACAAGGCAACAAGTTGGTGGTGGCACTGCGAGGACTCAATATATTAAGACAGATAGGATGCGGGTCGCTCCAAGTTATAGGCTGCCGCTCGGAGAGAACGCGGGTCTGGCAAAAGCCGATGGGGGAGGGGAGGGGGGAGTCCGTCGTAGTTGCTACGGGGTCAAAAAGTCTACGGCACTGTGATGGTGGAGGGACGGATGAAAGGGATGAAGGCTTCACTGGTAATACTCCTCGGGGGGAGTCGTGGAGACGTACCACCCCCACTGCGGAGATACGGAGTCCCCCTCGGTCTGCTGCAGCGCCGCCTCCAGCTCGCAGGTCTCCACGTCGGCGTGAACATGCACCTCGTTGTCAGCTGCAACCTCCGCCTCTAACTCGCCAAACTGCAACAACCGCACAGAAATTTAACACCACCTAAACATTAGCACCTCGTTGCCGGTTAAGTGACAAATGAAAAGTTGCACGTACGCTGAGGTTGCGCGGACTCAAGTTGCGGTCTCGTGTGGGCGTGGACGCGTCGCTCTCCGTGCTGCTGCACAGGTCGTCGCTCTCGCTCTCCTTGTGGGGGCTCAGCACGTCTAATTTCAGCTCGCGCTCGTCCTCGGCCGCCGCCTTGAGGTACGTGAGCACGCTCACGGCCGTGGCGGCTGCGGCAGCGGCCGTGGCCACGACAGGGTGTTGCCTCACCCAGCGGAGGCCGCCGGCGATCTCGGTGGGCGTCGGGAAGAAGCTGGGCACCACCACGTCGGACATGTCGGTCGGGGTTTTAAGTGGTGCTAACGGTGCGCGCTGGCTCTGTTTGCTGTTGCGGGGTTGCTCTCCCCGCGGCTGTGTGTGTTTGTTTGTTGTTGCCGCCTGGCAAGTGTTATCCAGCGGAGGAACTTTGCACAATGAGGCCGTCGTTCCGGCGCGCGCCGGCTGCCGCGGCCGTGTCTTAAAATTTGTATGGGGAAGAAAAGGGCGCGGCACACCAAGCGGCGTCGCAGAGACCGCCGAAAAAGCCTCCGCAAATGCATACGCCTGACTATGTAGATGTGTGGAAAATTAGAACAACTATTGCAACTAGCCTCTATTAATGTATTTCCTAGTTTTGCTGCTTAGGTGAGATCAGATGCACTTTCGCGGGGCCATTCGCGCGGCTCGGGTTGAGGTGGAAGAGGAGGATGCAGGCACTGCCCGAAATGGTCTTTTGCCACGCCGGACTGCGCGCATTCAAGGGCAAGCTCGCTCGCTGTCTTGCGCTGCTGTACGGTATGATATGCTCTGATGCCTCACCGCGAAGGCTCGCAACGCAAATGCATGTGCTGGGAGTTCACCTTCAATCGGAACAGTAATCGATCGACCGTTGGGTATCTTAGTCGACTGAAGCGCCGGAACTCTCGTAACCGCCAGCAATTCGATGCGGGACTCGTTGCATGCCGGAAAGCGCTTGGTTTTTGATCGCGGTCTTTGAATCTGGGCGAGTGCCAGCTCCCCAGCTGTGGCTGTTCGTGGCGGCGCTGCACCGGTTGCTTTTCCGAGCCCCAAGAACACCCGCGTTACGCTCTCGGCCGCCAGCAACACACACGGTCCCAGTCGGTTTTACTCCCATCTTCTCACGTTTTCTCGGGCATTTTCGGAGCTTGGGCTGGGGGCTTTGCCGTGCCGTCGATCATCGACAAGCCATTGGACCCCGAGCTTCAACCGGCTTTTGTCCTTTTGCCCGCAGGCAACGGCCACCGTCGGCTTGAAAGTGGTTGCCCCGGTTCAGCTCACTCATCTCTGTCCTGAAGCAGCACATCCCCAGACTTCAGTCCTGAGCACCGAGGAGGCTAACTGTAGATGAAAGTTGGCGCCGGCACGAAGGACAGGCCGGTGGCGCGCCCCGATCTCTATACCCACTGGAGTTGCTGTCGCCTTCGCATTTGCACTCATGCGCCATTGCAATCCTCAGGGGGCGTCAGCGCATTGAAGTTGCCTGGTTTGACACTCGGGCCTGTATTCAGCGGAAACGCATTGGTCAAAAAATGGTCAGGTGTCGAACACCGAAAGGCAACTTCCTTCCCAATGCAGTTCCAGTGCTCCGCTCTGTGGCCCCCGCTTGCACTTCTCAATTTCTGCAAAAGGGCAGCAATGCACTAGATCCCATCAACCAAAACTGTGTTGCGTCGAAGTACTAATATCCCCTAACGATAGCTACTCTGGCTTCGAAGCCTTGGGCGCCTTGGCCTTCGCCTTCTTCAGCTCCTCAAACTTGCTTGCGTCGGCTTCGATGTACTGCCGGATCTGTTTCCGGGTCGCTGTGATATCCTCTGCAGAGAATGCGCTAGATGTAATCACAGCCTTGAGGTGGTCGTCCGTCATGTCCTTGCTGATCACGCCGTCGTTCTGGGCCAGCAGACCAAGCTCCAGGCAGTTTTTCAGCATCACTTCGGCGAACTTCAAAACGTACACGCCACAGTCGTAGCTGTTTTCTTGCTGCGGAGCCTTCACCTCTAGAGTCAGCACACGGTCTACTGCGTACTCAGCATCTGGTTCACCGTCGCTTGAGCGCCCCCTGGAGTTTTCCCACTCCATTCGCAAAAGCCTGGTTTCATCATCAGGTACAGTGTTAGTTTTGGCAAATACTCTACTTTACATCACTTTTGCTCAGCAAGTCTATTGCGTACGCTCTCAAATTGCGAATGATGGCTGCTTTACGGTGGTAGGAGCCTAGCGGGTCCAGCACTCCGATGCACGAGAACGCCTCCTGATCAGGAAACAGAGTACGGCAATGAGCTACGCGGCACTGTGGACGCACAGCTATTGTCCACCTACCTCGTTGGCACTCAAGTCAGCTCCCGCGATTCCGGGATTTACGATGACAGCAAGGCTCCAATGTAGACTGAAAAATAGGGTTAAACAATCATGAGATGTTAGAATGCGCGGACAAGATGCCCATCCCACCCAATGCTCGACTTACTCCTTGTTGATCGGAATAAATATGATCGAGCGGTTGAAAAAGTTCGAGCGTGAGAGCCATGTCGACACATTCTTGTACCCAGCTTCCACGCGCGCACTCGTTGTAGCACCTTTCCCTGCTCGCAGCCGAGAGTAGAAATGCGAGCTGAGGAACAGCACTTTTTCCTGAACGACCTCGTTGTCTTGAAACTGCTCAAGCATCAATCGCCTACAGCAACAGAAGTAAACACAATATCACCATTCAGTGACGTCTGGACCCTCACCTCCCCGAGTGGTTTTCACGTACTTGAAGTAGTAGTCAATGATGTTGTCGTTCAGGTAGCGTCTAGGTTTTAGCCGAGAAACATCGTTTCGGATGATTGTGATAACATCAGACGTGCACGGGGGCAACGGGTACGTTAGTACCGTGACGTGACCGTCGACATCATCATCTTCTGACTCCGGTGGACTGTTAACAGCATGGAACAAGTAAATATTAGTGCACGACTTTTGCATCCATGAGTGACGGAGTTGATGTACCTCTCCACTTTCTCCCCAGAGATTTTACGCCGCCGCAAGCGCCGAAGTGCACTAAAGGAAAACGGGTCTTTGACTAAAGGTTGGAGGTGCTCTTTTGCTTGCTCTTTGTCAACTCTGCGAACAACCATATATCAAAAGTAGCAGGTTAGAAAATGCCAAATCACGGACAGCCGAGACAGTGAAACATCATACAGTTGCGATACGCCTGCAAAGCCCCGTAAGATGTCTCGGACTTCGTCTAGGTCCCCTCCCGTCGCATCCTCCAACGGGCGAAGAACGATATATGCTTTCGAGTCATCTGTATCCCAATAATAAAAACACGCGATGTTCAGCATCAAGCGACCGGAGTTGCCACATAAGCCGACATACCAGTGCCGGCGGGATCGTAGAAGGTCTTCATCGCATCCTGGTCAGCTTCCTTCAACAGGGGCAGCTTGAATGCGATGTAAGAAGCCTCCTCTAGCAACTGCTGCATCTGATCTGGCTCATCAACATCGATTTCCGTGATGGATTCAGCATCCTTGGACACACTATATAGTCTGCAATCGCACAAGAAGCGGTCAGCTCTGCACCCAGTCTTACCCTCCACAAGGCCAACGTACCTAGCATCTTGCAAAGACTTGAACTCAAACATGTAGGACGACTTGAAAGGCCACGTGTCGTTCTTGCCGCGAATGTTTCGCATGTTCATCCGATCGTTGTGAAAGTACAGGTCGACAATGCACTGGAAGAGACCGATCATCACGTCACAGTTGTGGATCTGTACCACTGCCTCGACGGCAATATCCTCCGACTCCACTGCTGGCGATTTCTCTTCCTCGTCTTCCGTGGGCCCCTTTTTCCTGTTGTCGTTCAATACTTCTTCGACAATACTCATATTTTCGACACCCGCATCCGGCTGCAGCTCCACGTCTGAATCCGAATCCAGTGCAATCGGCTTCGCTGCGGATCCCTCACTATTCATCTTTCGCTTTCCGAGTCTCGTCGACCGGGTTTTTCTAACCGAAAAACTCGGCGTCGACGTCGGCGAGTGCTCAAACACAGAGGATCGTCGCTCCCGCAGTGCGTAATGCCTCGTGACGGGCTGCGGCGTGTTCCGTCGCTCGTCCGCCAGCTTCGCCCTCTTCTCTGCCGAGGCCAGAACCACGCGCGGCTTGGGCTTCTCCGGCTGCTCTCTCCTGTTCACCCAGCCACTCGACCCGGTCGGCGGAGTGGAGATATCCTTCCTCGTCGCCGGCGCGCTCGCCGCCTCCAGCGACGACTTGGGCGTACCGTACGCCATCATGGTCCTGGTCCTGGCCCCGGCGCCGCGGTTCACCATCGTGTTCTTCTTGGTGATGTTCGTGATACTATTCAGGAAGTCATTCTGCTCCTTCGGCGGGATAAAATTCTGCACCACCACCACAAAAAAATAAAAAAGTTAGCCACCTTCCTTCTCTGTTAAATAAACAAATAAAAAAGTAAAACAAATAAATACTTTGTGCAGCACTGCGTCCGTGACGCCGAGCGAGGAGCTGGCGGAGGCGTGGGCGTTGACGATGGAGGAGCCTGGGGCGCTGATGCTCTGGCCGCTGGCCTTGGGCCTGCTGGACTGGTACTTGGCCGGTCCTCCATTGTCCTCCCGGCGTCGGTCCTGCGGGTTGTTGTCGTCTTCTTCTCTTCCTCCGAAGTGGAAGTTGTCTCGCTGGGTGTCCTCCCAGTCGGGGCGGCGGTAGCTCTGTCTGCACCAGGTGGACGTGGCCGACAAGAATGGTCCACATATATAGAGACCAATTTGAGTAGACACAAATAAGAAGAACAAAAAGGCACAAATTTTAGTGTCGGCGCGAATCGGAATGGGTAATGGGTCGGTGGAGATGACCACGTACGGCCGCGACACGGAGCGATGCTGCGCCACCTGCTCGAACTCGAGCGTGTTGCGCGTCGGCGCCGG
>JAHWLF010000145.1:0-20015 GCA_024679295.1 Phytophthora parvispora
GGTAGTGGTGGAACGCGCGGCCAGTCAGTACGACTTTCTTCATGGTGTAGTCATGTGAGGCTTGCTCCACGTACAGGTAGTACAGCTGAGGTGAAAGCAGGTCGAGAAAGCGAACAATCATCTTCTCGAATGCAGTCAGTCGGCTTGATGCCGAACGAGTTGGCTAGAACAGCCCAGTCACCGCCATTCTTCAAGACACTGAGAGTCATGAAAAACATGTCAACGGGCGTGTGCTTGCACCGCTTTCCTCTCCCTACGTTCCACCTGGTGGACATGAAGCCGCCCACGAACCCATACACGCGCACTATCTCCGACGGCGTGAAGTTCGTCATTCTCAGCACACCGTCGGAGCCAACACTGTTGCGGAAGGTATCGAGCAGAGGATGCGGAGAATCTTCGTCTCCTTCCTCTACGGACAGCGGCTCGTGGTGATAGCGGGCACGGTTGCTCACTCGAGCAGCTTCACGTTCTTGAAGCTGGAGATAGGCTCGTCGAGCCGCTCGGCCGTCGAAAGCGCCTTGAGGGGGCCAGGAGGGGCTGGGACCTCTCGCAGAGGCGCGACCTTGAGTAGAATGACGTATAGCCGGTTGGCGTGAGGACGAGCGAGCGGTCCCAGAACGAACTGGTGTCGTGGGAGCGTTGGAAGGCGAGGGCTGTGTCGACGGGGTGGAGCGAGCCACGCTGCTGATTTAGGTGGATGCTAATTGCGAAATGAGCATGAGCGTCTTGCTAGAAAGCTACCTGTTCTCGTGCTATCCGTCAGCGCACGAGAGATCTCGGCTCCATGGCAGGTACCGGGAACTGCTAGTAAGGTACCCAATACACGTGTCTTTGGGATGTCAATACTAAGCCTTAATACATAGGATGTCGCAAGGGTAGATTTCGAGTTTGATGGATATCACATGTGCCAGTCTGTATCTGACAAAGAGGTCTAATGACATATGCTTTCAACGAAAAGTACAACCAGCCGTCGTATGAGGAGGTCACCTCCAACCTTTCCGAGACTGCGAACCATTGGCTTGGCAATCCTTGCCGAGTTATCCACTGGAGGCTTTCGAACAGTACAGGATCAAGCTTGTGGAATTTTTTGCGGCCCATCGGCGAGAAGCTCCCAAGAGTCGACGACACCGCCAAGGTCAGGTAGAAGCTCTTGTTGCTAGCAACGATGCTGCTATCACAACGCTTGCTCCGTTCTAAAACGACAAGATGACAGCGATGATGGCTCTTTCGAAAAGTCCCCACATACTTCCGTGTTTAGACGGTCTATACACGGTTCGTTTTACCGACATAAGCTCCCGACCGGATCACGCTCACATGTGGCGCACAGTGGACTTGGTCGAGCGGGAGTGCACGTGCCGCAGATGGCAAGACGAGAACTTCCCGTGCGTGCACACCGTCAAAGCTGCCATTCACCACGGCATGCACGTCACCCAACTTTTTGATGCGGAAATGTTCAACGCCGCTACAGTTATCACGACCTACTACTACCAGTTTGCCCCTGTACTCCGCTCAGCCACAATCGCCCTAGATGCCATCGTACGAGTTCCAGAGGTCGTTATTATCGAGGAAGATTTTGGGTCGAGGGGCCGCAAGCCCGGACCTAAACCAAGGCACAAGTGCAAAGTTGCGAGGGTAGGATCGACAATCACAGCTACCGTAGCGATGACGCAGTAGTCCTATCCTAAAGTGGGGTTTTCCTATAAACTTCATTTTATTGCATTGGTCTCTTTTCCACTTCAATCACAGCAAAATGTTGATATTTTTCACAGCTAGCATATGACTAATTGTAATACCGTACGACTTAACTAATACGGAAATCGTACGATTTCACTAATAGGTGTATCGTACGATTTCACAAAATGTTAAGTCGTACGATTTCACTTATTTTAAGTCAAACGAATTCAATAAACCTAGGTTTTATAATAGATTTAATTTCATAAATGTTTTGACGTTAACGTTAAGCGTATTTAGAACAACATATTCGCATGATTTACTATTGTGCCTTTCACTAGTTTTGCCGCTCTACAATGACTTCTTAATCTGACTTAAGGAGTGGTTAGGTTAATAATAATCCCAGATTATCATGTTCCCACAACTGACGTCGACTAGATGTATTATTAGCCTCGCTGTTTGCCTCCTTTGTACTACCCTTGTCATATCTGGTTGTGGTAGTGTCATGCAAGCACTCCTCTCTGAAGCTGGAGATGAAGACACCCTACCTACTGTGTTTCACTGCTGCATGAAAATTAAGAAAGGCGAGCCTTTGAGCAGATGCCGAGACAAGGGGCGAGTGGCTCGGTTCGACTTCACAGTCACCGGCAGGTATGCTGTGCTACGGGCGAAGGTCGCGTCTAAGTTTGAATCTACCGTTCGGAAGCCACTCGAACCATCAACAATAGTGTATTTGAAGCCAAGCAATAATACTTCCCAACCCCTATTCCAGCCTATTGCAAGTACTGACCAAGACCTCCGTCAGAAGATTGAGATGATCTGGCGTCGTGATCGTCGACGCAAACATGGTCGCTCCGGCTTCGAACTGGAGTTATTTGTGTACATGATGAAGCCGGCCCCCAACGACGATCCGGCACGCTCTTCAGCCACGAATCCAAGGGCAGCTACCTAGAGTAGTGGAATTTCTTCGTGAGAGGCAAGTTTCGGCTGGACCAGCAACGACCCTCTATTTGGCTACAACCCAGGCTAAACAGTCGCCTGAAGCTCCTCTCGAAGTGCCAACTAATGTTACATTTCGGCAACTTCAATATGTTGACGAACAGCAGCGAATTATCGACGAGAACGCGGCCGCTTCGGTCGAAATGCACAGTGAGGCTTACCCACTGATTCACATCATGCTGCACAACGTCGAAGTTCGTGTTCGCGTTAATGTCCGCGATTTACGTCGAATTTTAGGGCTCCCCGACTGGAATTTGCGCCCTCCATTCCGTTCACCCCGCCGCGAACCCGTCGGGTCTCCGCTGTCTGAAAGTGCCAACATTGATGATGAAGATCATAAGGAGGAGGACGAGGATGAAGAGCAAAAGGAAGATGAGGATGATGAAGAGCAAAACGAAGAGGGGGGTTTCTATTTGAAAGTTAAACCTTGAATACTATAGCCACAGTGCCTATATAAATTCATTCCGACATCTTCTCGGCTTTTAGTACACATTTTCATTGCCACTCGCATCACTGCCAAAGGGTTCTCCCGGAATGCCATGTTTGCGTGTTTCTGAATCCATCGTTTCAATAGTGAAAACTGCACCTCAATAGGATTTCACTCTGGGGAATACGGAGGTAAAAAGAAAGAAGAGCACCAGTGGAGTGCACGAGGTCTTCGATCTCACGGTACATATGTATACGGGCACTGTCCAAAATCAAAATCGAACGAGGAAGAGGCCAAGGATTCAAAAACGGTAGAATCTTCGTGCGCAAAACTTCGTGAAAGGTTGCACGGGTGAATGTGCCTTCAGCATGACCCGATGTTATAAAACCCGTGACATCAGTCGCGGCAAGCAATGAAACCCGCATCCCACGCGAGAAAGGGAGCGACACAACTGCTGGTTGCCCACGAGGAGACCATGCGTGCTGCCTAAGCATTGATCATCCGTCCTTGGTGGTCACATCAGCAAAACCAAGCTGATCTGGGCACGAGTAAAACGGAGCCGACCGGGCAAGATATTGCCTACTCTCGGCGGGAACGCTCTCACGTGCACGCTTGGTTAATCTTTTTTTTTTTGACAGATCCAGGTCAAACCGCAGCACTCGACACACAGAAGCGCCCGAAACGTTATCGACACGGGGGGGGAACGGTCCATAATAGCAGCCTTTAGTTCTTCAAAATAAAAACAGGGATGGGTTTTCACGTATTCGTCGACAAAGTCGAGTACTTCCCGTGGCCACCGTGACGACCGTTGTTTCTCTCGGATCTTCTTGTCCACGTTGCCCGTCGACAGGAAATGCTGCAGCCACCTCTTTAATATGCGTTTTGCGATACCGAGCACGTCGGCAACCAGCGCAACGGGCACGTCGTACGCATACAGCAGGATTACTGCCCGCCACCTTAAATCTTCCGAGTAAGTCATTGTAGCCGAGAAAACCCCGAATGGCGTGGTGCATAGCGGCATTCGGGCCTTTTCGTCTTGTAAAGTCCTATGTTCTGAGCTATCTTTCCTCTAAACTGAGTCTAATCGGTAGCACAGGTCAGAACAAAGATGACGAAGCACCCTAATCGCGCATGTGTTAGTCTGAGTTTAAGAAGTCTGCTTTGCCAAAATGAGTGAAAGGCACAATGGTAATTAATTTGATGAACAAAAGAACATTTATTCTTTAAACTCAGTTGCAAAAGAAAGAAAACTATTTAGAGCATGACAGTGCCGCGGCACTGCGGGCATCGAGGAGAACGATCTTCGGCCATGCAATGGGCCATGTACCTTGACATGTAGTCAGAACACATAACGGCTGACAGGATGTCGGTCTGACAGGCTCCTGAAGCGTATCTAGGCACACGACACATAGCTCATCTCCAGCAGCCACAGCGTCTTCGTCTTCTTCGTCACCCGTGACATCGATAATTTCACGAATTACCGATGTTACGGGGACAAGCGAGGGTCTGACTCCGACGTGGGGGGCGTGAACAGCCACGCTGGGTAGGTCCGCTGGCCCCACCGCGACTGGGGATGGGCTAGGCGCGGTTGCAGGACGGGCCTCCAACTGGATGATGCGGCTTCCGAGCTCCAAAAGCGCGTCCCGGTGGTCTTGAACATGTCTTCGATCGTAATCCTTCCTCGCCTGCCGGGCGAGCTCTTCACGCCGAGCTCTCTACGCCGAGCTCTTTACGCCGAGCCTTCAGCTGAGGAAATTTCCGCTCTAGACAACCGCGAGTGCTGATATGTCCTGGAACAATACTTGGGGCGAGATCGGTGCCGCACAAGGGGCAGTCGACACGAGTAGGAGGCATCGTATTGCTAAGTGAAACTAATGCTTTATGTCGCTCTAGCATAACCTAAAATCCTCACTTACTTATTCTTCTCATCTGTATCCTTACATGAGGATGATTCTATTCTTTCTTCGGATAAATAGGTTGGACGTTGAAGCTACTTATAAGTAGAACATCATCTACTTACGCTTGGACAAAATGCCCTCAATCTCATTAAATTGCTTAACTGCTCGAAACTCGTATTTCCCGTCGAGATTTGATGATTATTATCAACTTGGCTGTTCGAAGGCCTAGCCCTTTTCAGTTGTAGCAGGTCACTCTCCAATCAACATTCACCATAGATAATTTGAGTCAAGAACATTTGATCACCATCTATTCTCAAAAGTTTTCCCAATTATGTTGGGAAAAGGCGAAAATGACAGAATTTCTAATCTTCACCTAATACAGTCTGCGTCCAGTCTGTGTGTCAGTCCGTAACGTCGTACCTGTCCACAAAATTCTGATTGGACGAGATGCCGCCGAGCGCAATGTATTAATAACAGCAAACGTTACAAGGAAAGATGTCATATGTTCTTTAGCCTTCCTCTGCTCCAGCTTTAATGTGAACACGCTCGACCTTATCACACTCGACTTCTCTACACCTCTATATCTACCCGAAAGGATGTGTCTTTCTTTCTTCGACGAGCCGCTTGGGCATGGAGTCCGCGAGAGTTGGTACGGTCTCTTGGCCCACCGATTCCCGTGCCGCTAGGCCTGCTTCGTGCAACTCGGAGACGCTGAAGTACGGCTTCTTGCCGTTGTCGTTCACATTGCGCGAAAAAAATTACCCACAACTTCTCTATCAGGTTCAATCCCCGAAAACGAGCAGACCGCTTCATCACCGTCACTTCTTGCCCCTCGAAAAATAGGTCACGCACTTCGACGTATGGATGGAAGCATTATCTTGCTAGAATATGTACTCCAGCCCAAACTGCTTGTGGCGTAAGGGAACATGTATTCAGAGAGAGTATACACATAGTGGTCCGAGTTTTTCTTACCAACAATAGTTGCTAGCTCCGTCTTACCACCACGGCTAAAGCCACCCCACACCATAAGCGAACCACCACCGTTTTTACGCCGGACAGTTTGACACCAATGTTCAAGGCAATCGTTCATTGGGATTATGACCCAACAAATTGGCCTTGAGACTAGTTGTTGCGAATTTGATGAAATGTTGCGGCCAAACATGGATCTATCGGCCATTGATTCCCTCAGAAAGCGTCGAGTAGGGTATGATAAGGCCGAGCAGGGTTTGATAGGACCAAGTGGCTAAACATGCAGGCTGGTCACGCATCCTTCAAACAAATGCATCAGTGACACTTAACAACACCAATATGAGCAGACGTGAAGGCATACATTAACATTATGTTAATAGCCTCCGTAAACATCGGCATGGTATGCAACCCTCAGTACAACTACGCTATGTTTGGATAAAATTCGATTCAGCGAATTTGATTGATTAAACGAGTTGCTTTTGTGGGTGGTCCATGCCCCGAGCACGCAAGATACACACGAAAGATGGTCATAAAACAGGTGTGCTCGCTATTGTATCAAAGATAGTATTTTACCGTGTAGCACCTCGCAGACTTTGTGATGGTGTTCAGGGGCCCGCTATTTCGTTCTAAAATATCGAGTTCTGGTATCGCTGTAGGCAGTCTTATCGATAATCTACCTTTGCGTTTGCCCACTACTCCTTTGAGTGACCTTGCCTTCCAAAAGGTTCGACAGTTTGGTGGACACGTAGGCTTGTGTGCTGTTTTATCTAAATCTAAAACGATCCACAACCTTTGGTCGCTTAAACAATGACGTATCAAAATTACAGCTAACGCGCGTGGCGAGGCCTTGTCATGCGCGAACAGGAAAGAAGTCCAATCTGGCGCAAGGGATGATAAATACCCACTGCATATATAAACTTGTGAGGGAGGAGCTGCGGTTTGAGTCTGGAGAGCTACAGTACTAACAGCATGATTAAAACCGCATCGTATAAGCATATTTTGCGTGCGCACTTCACGAATTGCTTCAACAGCAATGTCATACTAAACTTATGAGTCGTAAATGCGTTGTGTCTACTTCTGTGCATGGATATTATATATCTGTGGGTTTGGACGTGGTCCTTCCCCTCTGAACAAGCTGATGTTTCATGCGTGCCTCTTTTCCGAGCCCCTGCTGCTGTAGTTCCAGCATCCAACATCGTTTTGCGGCAGTTTCTAGTAACGGCCAGTTGGAACGAGGGCCCCCGCTGTTCGACACTGAGCTTGTCGCTGCGGGCGTTCAACCGTTATAGGATAGATAAACGTGTGTAGTATGTGCTGAAGGAGGTATCAGGGCTGTAGTTGTAGCCGCCGAGCCCGGCGTGGGGGTTACGCTGCTGGGGTGTTGCAATTACTATCGCACCGCACTACAACAGAGACGAAAATGGGACATTTGATTTTTGTATGGCGCGGTTGCGGTTCTAGGCAAAAAATGCTACCCTCTGTGCAACAAATGTAACAATCGACACGGTATTGAATGCAAAGGTATCAGCATCGATTGTAGTTCATACCCCAGTCGGAGACAGCCGCTAGCCGACCAGATCCACGAGATCGGCGAAAATACAACTTCGGTTGTATTTGGCCGACTACGTGCAGGTGCAGCTGTGCGCAGCTTCATTTACGCTATTGGTGTTTGTAGCCAGTTAAGATTGCTATTAGGGGAAGTCGAACCTAAAAAAAATGGGGACCAAAATATGCACAGAGGAGGGACCAATTATCACCAGCGATCCGTCACAGAAATCAACAGAGCCAAGTGGAGGACTCACTGTCGGTTTTCGCATTTAGCTTAGGAATAAACTACCACATAGGTAGCTGTCACTTCCCGTCTCGCCAGCGCACGGATGCTTGAGCTATGCAAACTGATACTTTCCTTTAACTAGTTCCTAGCCGGTTACCCAATCTCACTGAAACACTGTCCAGTAGCTCATAGTGCTTTTGTCAGGACATAGTACCTACCAAAACTTGTTTATGGTGATAGCAAACATTTTAGATTTGAAAGGGTTTGCGTGAAAACTCGGCTAAACGCTTACACATCACTTTCTAGTTGCCGAGGTACCCGTAAAATAGCTGGCAATTGTATCAGATGTTGGGGAGGGAACTGGAGGGCGAACCTAGGGAGCGCCCATCCCAGAGCGCCCGTGTGCAGAGCATCAACTTCCAGCTGTAGCAATTACATACGATACTGACAGCAGAATTGAAGCAGCGAATCTTACCGTTGCTTGTGTCATTGTGCGGTGTTTTCCCACGATGACACGCGGCAGGATCGATCGGCTTCTTCCATCGATATAATGGGAAGTATGACAGGAGCTCGGCATGACTACGTTGATAATACATGTTTTATTATTAAGTAACTTAAGTCTTACCACGTACGATCCCATAATAGATGTATTCATTGTTCATCCTGGAGAAGTGAAGGAACCGCTCGGCGCGTATTGAAAAAAATGCCACAACCAGATAAAAACACAACTATCGAAGTAACCACTTACCGCCAAGCGGCTACCAAAGCTCACTTTCCAACCAACAGCGTATTCAAAAGGCCTCATCGATACGCTATTCACAGGTGCTTCGATGGCGCAGTTGGCGCCAGATAAGGAGTACACCATCGATGCACTTCCACCGTTGGTGTATCCGTCGGAACAAGAGGCGGAAGCAGCATTGCACGACTAGATGAAGCGCCGCAAAATCAATGTATCGCGAGAGCGTGTCAAGAAAAATGAAGATGGGGATATCGTTGAGCGCGGATTTGCGTGTGACCGAGCTGGACGACCAAAGACCACGCGAAAACGCATGGTGGCCGATCGGGTGTGCAAAATGTGCCGCACCAAGGCGATCAACTGTAAGATGCGTTTTAAAATTGTCGTTGCCAACTCGAGCAAGCCTTCTGGTCCATGGCCGATCGCATACACACACGTGGTGGCAGGCACACACACAACCGTCCACCTTCGTTCGACGTCCGAGTACGCGTCGCCCACCGCCAGCGAGATGGTCGGCGTACTGCTCAACTCGAGATGACCCAGCCAGACCTCGTGAGCATACGGTCGGAAGCTGGCTTGTCCACATCTCAAAGATACGCCACCATGCTGGCACGGGATGAGAATACTCTAGTTATCCAGAAAGACATCACCAACGCTAAAGGCAAGGCTCGCTCCGCTAGTACCACTGAGAAAGCTATCTTTGAACTGCTCGACGCCAAGAATTTCCACTCCAGCTACGAGGTGGATGCATCCAACCCCTTACAGTACTTGGTGTGGGCTCTTCCTGAAACTACCAACTTGGCGCGCTACTTGATGGACATACTTGTCATTGACTGCACCTACAAGACAAACAAATACCGTAGCCTCTTTTCAACGCGATCGTAGCCACGGGGATGAATACGGCTACCCCGTTGGCGCAGATTTGGATCCCTGGCGAAGCAGAACCGGACTATACGTGAGTGTTGTCAAACCTGCGGGACTTACACAGTGCAAACACCATTCCAATGCCCCGCGTGATTCTGACCGACCGCGAATTGGCGTGCACAAATGCCACGGAGGTAGTGTTTGACGACAGCCAAGCTGTTGTACCAGTGACATATCAATCGTAATGTTTTGCACAGGCGCAGAAGAAAATTGGCCAGGTTGATGCGCAGAATTCGGCGGTCATCTACAAGAAGAAGAAGAAGAAGAAGAAGAAGAAGAAGGGCGTGCACGGTCAGGGCTACTTCGTGGGCAAAGGGGAGCTAATAAACTATCTCGACCGTATTGACTTGGGTAAGTTTGCGCGGTCCTGTATCTTACAGCGCTTCCCAACGCCCTCCCTATCGTTGCATAACTCAATGCAGACAGACTACTCAAGGATGTATGATAGAGAATAAGCCCACAAGAATTAGCACCCCGACTTCAAACCGGAGACACAAGGCCAGATAAAAGAAGAGATCCAAGAGACAGAAGACATCACTATCCGAGACGTATGTGTGTTCATCGGTTTGCTGTTCGCATGGTGCATTGCACCAAGCACAGAAAAACTCGAGAATCACGGCGGATGAACGTGTGATTCTGCGGGGATGCTTGACCAGTTCCTTGTTCGGGATCACTTCATGCATATCTCGAGGAACCTGCATTTAAGGCGCAGTGCAGACGGTCGCCCAAAGTTGACAGAGCCTTGAAGCTCCGTCCTGTTACCAATGTTCTGCAGACGCGGTTTCAGCTGGGATACACTCCCCCACCAACGGTGACTTTCGACGAAGCGATGTTACCGTCGCATTCAAGCTTGAACCGCATGCGTATCTTCATGAAAGACAAGTCCCATAGATAGGGAACAAAGCTGTCCATAGTGTACAGCTTAACGACGGCCATTTCCATACGGTAAGTCTCGAGTGCTTATTCGGAGGCACTGTTGGATGTTGCTGGTCAGCACTGCTCGCTGATGTGCTGCTGGTGTAAGTTTGGGTGCGTAATCGGCAGTCATCGTCAACACCGCGCCCCGTACTGTGACGGCTTCATCAACGTAGCAATGAGGGGTGGCGCGAGGTCGAAGGAGCTTTCACAAGGCGAAACCCTAGAGAAGCAGCTGAAGGTTAGGCAAGGTTAATACACTTCACTTCACAACCTACTCCCTTTCGCACAATCCCCTTCCTTCCGCGATCTCAACTGCACCTCAATTTAAGAGACACTCTGTTTTTTTGGTGATAGCTTATCAAATATGTTAATCGTGTATGTACATGCCAAACAGGTATTCATTGCAGCTTGTCATCAAATACAAGCAGAATTACAATTATCTTTCTTGGGACTCGTATATATCGCTATAATCAACGCCTACATTGTGTGCAACGCGCGGCGAGCGGCGGACGGATTGAAAAATATGAGCCATATCAAGGTTTTGAAGAAGCTGCACTTGGAACTGTTTCAGCTGACAGAGGACGACTGGGCGGCGATGATGAGCGCTGAGGACACCCAAGCAACGCCATCGAAGGCCCCAACGCAGCCACGAAATGGAGGTCATGTTCCTGTTCCAAATGACGTGGTGCCCAGACAACAACCAAGCAGACCGAAAGCGGTGAACGCTAGCTGGCAAGGTGTGCTCGTTGCTGAAGGGCACCGACGACGCAAAAGGTGGTGATTCGTCGGTCTATGAAGCGACTGCATGTTGGAGACTTCCTCGAAGAAACCGCAGGCTTGACATGTGCTCCTCTGCGACAAGTTCGCCACAAGCACAACGGATCAGCCATGTCGTGCGTCCAGATGTGGCATAAAACATGACAAAACGGAACCCTTCTACCGAAGGGAACGAGGAAACGCAATATTCGAGCACGGACACCGGCTATTCTGTCTGATGAGGGCGCTGCAGAAGAAGATGATGCAGTTTCAGACGAAAGATTGACGACGGGCGGACCCCACCAGCATAAGCGAGCACGCACTGCTAGCACCGCGGAGTAAGCAAATAGTGTGGCCATGAATCTGTCCTATTTCAATACATATTGATCTATAACACCGTCCGATACAAACATCTGGGTATTGTTCTTTCGACTTTGCGCAGCTTTGGCACAGCTTTGTTCCTCTTCACCCTGGTTTTATCGCCGAAATGAACTTCTTTTGTCTTGGTACATACAAGTTCCACGTGAAGTGTGTAACTCTAGCGGGCAATATCATGGCGATACATGCTATGCGTGGAGCCGGATTTATAGCAGTAGGTTTACGGCGTGTCTATCCAATATATATGATACCAAAACATCTTGGTTCCATTATAGTAACCCCTCCCCTTGACATACACGACAGTTCGGCCGATGTGGGCGCTGAAAGGCCTCGCATTCAAGGGGTTTAGAGACGACCCCTCAAGACTACTGGGGTTCAGAATGTGAGAAGCTATTTTTGCTTTTGGAGAACGTAACTGATGTCGTGTTTGCACTTCGGACTTCTTCTGCAGTAAGCGAGAGAGCATGAGGTATCTCCGACCACATTCACTCAAAGTGGCGGAACAAATTATCCGTTGAAAAGGGTGAGATGCTGGCGTATATCTATGCCAACTATCAGCTGCGGTACAATCATGATGGAAGAGATTGATCGTGCATGTCACTAGTCCTGTCCTGATAGTGTTGAGGACGGTTATTAATTTGTCAATTACTCCCTCCGTTTCACGTTACTTGACCAATTTCGGCCTTTGGCTTGTTTCAAATTACTTGAGATAATCGATTTGATTGGTAAAAAACATAATAGAAATATATCACTGGTCATTAGACGGGGTCAGATGTTTACTTAGAATGTTATGGTAATCGAAGCACTTCGCTTTTGCATTGGCGCTCGATACATACGAGCCTGTTAGTGACCATAAATGCTTACCTCTTGTAGAGTATGATCTGCTTTTTATTTTCATTGGGGTTGCCAGTCCAAATTACTTTGAATTATCTATCTTAGAATTCTGGTCAAGTACTCTGAAACAGAGGGAGTGCATAACGTTTGTGATTACATCTTTCCGCTTATTCTGCTGGCTTTTATTCAATTTTCTGACATCCTTCTCGATCGCCGGCTAATCCCTGGACAGATCACCCTCAATAGACTTGATATTTTGGGTTTCCACAATTCTGCCGCGCACTGATTTCACGACATCCGCGCTATCCATCTTTGTCTTCAGCTTCTTATCGTCAAAGCGTTGGAACGTCGAGGTGACTAGTTTAAGCTTAAGTTTCCATAATGACGCAATCGCGCGCGAAATAGACTATCAAGATGTGTTGCGTGCAGCTTCGTAACGAGCGTTTGGCGCGGACTTGTGCGGACTCAGCGCTCGACATGAAGCCGTATATCACGTACGCGAGACAGTGCCCCCGCGCACTAAAATGCCTTTTACCTGTGTAAAAGGTGTCTATACTCAGACAGCATCGCCGCATAGATGCCTGACCGGAACAGTGACCGCCTTTTATGATGACGAGCCGATTCAATTTATTGGTGTCCTCCGTGATGGAAGTGACCTTGATCTGAACCGAGAGCGCCGCACTTCGACCATGTGGTGTAGGGAACACCAAGTTTTGTGGAGCACCCAAGGCCGGAGCGGAACAAGGCACCAAGTCGATCTTCAACTCGACTGCGACCGTACTACCAGGCGGGATGGGTACCGGGTACCAGTCCGCCCAGCCCGCCAGGCTGGAAGGCACTGGAGGGCCGCTGAACCCGGCTTTAAGCTGGAAGCAGTCCTTCATCACCGGGTGCGCATGGACTGACCAAGAAACATCTCTCACGATCATCAAGGGTGTCTCAGCCGAGTTCAATATGCCACCAGGGACACTCAGTGGAGTCAGGAGGAATCCAAGCCTCAGCGTGCGGCTAGACAGTTCTAAGCGTTGCTACGACAGGCCGGGTGGATCCGGCGGGCCCAAGCGCCACCTCGCCAAGTCCAGGGGTCGTCCAGCCGAGTTCGCGGAGTTGTCCGGACACGCTATCCGATTCAGCCGAGTTCGAGGCGTCGCGGCCGGACTGAAGGGTCGGTCGACATCCAAAACCACCCCATTTCACTTGATATTTGTAAACGACCTGATTTATAGTGGAGACGCCCTTTCAGGGCGCCCAGAAGACTTGAGAAACAAACAGAGCACAATTTGCTAGGCTCAGAACACGTGTAGGCTTTTCCGGTAAGTCCCTGCACGGGGTCGGATTATGCCCGCCGTCGGTACCCGAGAGGCTTGTAGGGTACTTGACTATCAGCGCCAAGAGATTAGGTCGGCTCGGGAAGGGCGTTTGTCTCGCCGCGCGCGAAAAACCGTCACGCTACTCAGCTAGTCGGTACACCGTACAGCCCGGGAGCCTTTGTCCCGGCTGCCTGTAAAAACGCTCGCGCACCGCCATCCATCCATTAATGGAGGGCGCAGGAGTTTGTGCACGGAGTCCGCTAGCTCGGCGGATCTCCGGAGAGTGAACCTCGGTTGGCAGGTGTCAGCGAAGGGCGAGAGACCCGCTATCCCGGAAGGGCCGAACCGCGAGGGGACCAACCTCTGCGCAGGCCAACAAGCGCCGACCTAACTCAGCTATTGTTGTAGTTTGTGCTGAAGATCCACATCTGACGGTATTTGTGCGTTCTGCAACACCACATCCATGTCGGTTAGCGAGAGTTCAGGCCGATATTTCAAGCGGGGCGAACCGCTCGACGTCCAAGACGGCGCTGAACGTGATGACTCGTTCATGATGGAAGCGACCGCACGCTTGGAGATCGTGTCGTCCTTGATGTCGATGCCAGCCTTGTCGCTAATGCTTGTGTCTACGCAGACCAACTGTGACGTGGTCATCTACACGAACGTCACGCCGCGCACGTAGAGGGCGGCCCAAGTAGCCGGTCAGGTCGACCACGTCGCCGCCGCTACCGGTGACGCGGCGGGTCAGACCGGCTGATGAGCGTGTTGATCTTGCAGTCGATCAAGTAGAAGCCATCGACCGGCGTCAGCGCCTACAGAACCACTTGTTGCGACACTTGGCCGTCTTCGGGTAGGTGGCACTGGCATAGCGCGATGACGGGTACTCGGTCGACACCATCTCGTTCAAGATATAAAAGGTTCTTCGACCCGATACTCTTCACGTAGTCGTAGTCGATGAGGTCCAGGAAGCGTGCGACGCAGGGCGTGCAGCTGAACATGATGCTGGTGTCAACGAGCCAGCTCACGGTCTCGGATTGGACAAAGTACTGGCACTGCATTTTGGAGCGCTTGCTAGGCGGACGCCAGCATGTCCAAGGTGCGGAAGCCGAGCTCATCCTCACTGTCGCCCGGCTGCTACTTGCCTGAAGACTCGCTGGACGCGGCGTCCGCCTCAAGGCGCGTAAGGAGGTAGAAAGCATGTGCGATGACTCGGCAAGATCGTGGAAAGTGTGTGCACGCAAGCGACCCTAGTAGCCGAGCTCCGGCAACCGCACACAAGCTCAAGGCAACCCCAAAGTCGAAAACTGTCTCAAAGTCGGTACCTCACGTTGAGAATATTATGTGTATTAGTTTGGCACACTTTATAATTTTGAACGGATGTTCAGGCGTTTCTGGAAGTGTTGCAGACACGTTAGATCTCGTCCAGAACCATCCCAAGTATGAAGAGTAGGCAAATCGGCTGGCTCGACCTGAATGGGCTGAATACCGACTGTAAATCCGATTCATATGGTGTGTCTCGTTGCTTGTAGCCTTGAGGCTAAATCAAAAATCATATATTTTTATAATCCACGATATCAGCGGATGTACAATCCAACTTTTTTTTACAATAAAAAGGAGACAGAATAATATGAATACGTGATATCTTTGATATTAGAACGCAACTGAATACTCAAACCTAATATAACGGGTTTTTCCTCAGTATGACATTCTATCAGGATAGCCGATAGATACCGTTAGCTATTTGAACAGACGTTAAGGAGTAATACACTTGACCACAAAAATAGATGGGCATCAACGTTGGTGACCATATCTCAGGAGCTACTAACAATTTGCGGACGCTGTTTAGATATGTACTACCGATCACCTACTGGATCGATTTGACGTGGCGCGAAGCCGCCAATAACCGTGCATCTGTTGGCTCCTATATTGTAGGTTCTACTCAAAAAATCGCATGGGCGATGGGTTCCATCAATTGCCTGTCAATCGCCAGTCAAGCGCCTCGGCACACTTGCATTGATTATGGAACCCAATTAAGTCCGATAAAATTGCCACGAAGTTTGGGTTGGCTTGGCATGTGGAAGCATACAGATGTTGTTTTTGCGGGTCGGTTCGCACATTGAATTGAAATTGTATAGACGACCTTTGGTTCGGCTTGACCAACCGCGTCAAACCTGCAAATTTAGCAGGGGTCCCAAAATTTGGCCCTAATGTAATAGTGGCTCACAATATAGATGAGTAAAGTTGGCACTGCGACAAATGTGATACCCCCCCCCGCTCCCACACTAATTAATCGTGCTTCGTACTTATACGAGCTACAAGTGCATACTTAACGTAAATAGCCATGCACCCCTTTAGTCATATACCTCAAATAGCCATGCCCCTCATCCAACGAATCACAGCAAGCCACCAAAGCCTTGACTTACTTTTGCCAAAGTTTCCCGCAGGCGAAATGCTAATACCCTGTGACAAAAATACTAGAGACTCAACAGTACCCACTATCTGGTACTCTGATCGGTAGCAGTAGCACTCGTGGAGCAGCAGTACTAGAGCCCTGAGACAACTACCACGGGCCAGAATTACTAGGGCCCCGAGGCAGACATCACGGGTCAGAAGTACCAGAGCCACAAGCGGGCGAGAACTAATGCATGGATTATGGTTAGGATGCAAGTAAAATTCGCTCTTAATACCAACGACGCTTGAGCCTTACGTCATAACAGCCTTCATAATCAAAACAGCTAAGCTCTACAGCCCACCTTCACCGGCACCGGCAGCACCATTACCACCACTCGGCTTTTGCTCGTGACGACGTTTGAATACGTTTCGAGCAGCGGTCGAAAGGCCACCGCCGCCAGTCTCGCGATGGCAGTCCACAAAATAACAGCGGTCATCGCGTTCATCAAAGAAAATGGAGATATCAAACTACACGCAGGGGGCATTATTTCGTACTATAATGCTGTGGTTCAAATGCTGATCCCTAACGTCAAGGTGCTGGAAGTTAACTCTCTGACAGAAATTTATCTCACACAGAAATCCAAGGAGCGATCTCACGAGTACGTGATGAGCCAGGAAGCATGCAAGTTCATCGTTCGCTAGTAGTGGAGACGTGATTACGTACAGTAATTTGAATCGTGAAAAAACCGTCCTTCTGTCTCGATGTTATTGCATGCGCCTATCACGGAATTGTAATGCTTGGCGATTATGGTGTCTGTCTTGGGGCTCTAGTACTTGAGTCCCGTTGTGGTCTGACCCGTGACGTCTATCTCGGGGCCCTAGTACTTCTGGTCCGCGGTGGTTGTCTCTGGGCTCTAGTACTTTTGCTCCACGAGTACTACTGCTACCGATCCGTGTACCAGATAGTGGGTACTGTCACGAGTCTCTAGTATTTTTGTCAAGGGGTATTAGCATCCCCCTTTCTATTCACCGTCCGCGACCAGGAGAAGGGGGCGGCGTGGATGGCAGCGCAGGCGCTGGAAGAAGGCGAGAAAGGGCTGACAAGAAAAACGGCGGACACTTTCCATCGTTTTTCCGCCCTAACGATCGCCACGTCCGCCTAAACAAGGCCTACGACTGGTGTCAAAGAGGTCTGCTGAGAATGAAGGTGAAAGTGGAGCTGATAAACCATTTACGTATGCACGCAGCGGTGCCAGGAACCACCCATTCCTGACCAACGCCTCACAAGGTCGAGGCACTAATCTAGGCGATCACTCGTCGTGGCTATATCCATACCTGTTAGCTGAGTTCGAGCATCTTCGGAAGACCGATGTAAATACGTCCATGCGTTATCTGCAATACGTTGCGACCACGCTGATCGAAGATAGCCAGCTTCCTACTTTCAACAACGGCTTTCGTGTTAATGCTGAAGCATTTTGCAGTTTCTGACACCTCGGAGCCTTCGCAATTTCACTGATCGCTTCAACATTGTGTAAAAGGCAAGCACCCAATTAGCAGCGACACACAACGGGATATTTTCAGCAATGTAGCCACTCATCTCGGCGAGTTGAAGCAGTTATTGACGACAAACTTCTGGATCCAATCCTGCTGTTCTATATAGATGAAACCCATCTTGGGAATGACCTCGACGACGAAAAAAAAACTAGGTTTTCGCTAATCGAATCACGTGAAATTCCGCACTATTGTTTCAGGTGCGCGTATTTATTGTCGTTTTCAACTTTTTTGCCGCCCGTTTTAGCAACGCATCTTGGACGCGCTCGATTTGCGAATTCGAACCCTTTGAAGGGCTAGGTCACTCTATATTGGAGGGCTAATTCGAAGAGCCCTCGACCAACCACATCAGAGAGAACATGCGAACAAAGGAGCTTGGAAAACCACCTCGAGATGAATAATGGCTACGGCTTGAGGCTTCGTCTCGGTACGTGTCAGTTGAGCTAGGTTCCTTAGTCTCAGAAAGGAGACCCCCCCTTCTGACTCTGTTGTCTGTCTACGCTAGGCACGATGCTCGCTTGTGTGGTGTGATGCACGTAGCCTGTCGCGATGTGAAACGACTCTGTAAGCGTGGGTGCCCAGAGCGCTTGAGTGTGTGGACTCTGTAGCTAAATATTGAGATCCCGCTGTCTTGGCATCGATGCCAGGTTTCTAGACGTACGTCATGGCAAGATGCAGAGGGCCCTTCAAGTTCGAGGCGTAGCAGAACCAACGATAACTGGTCGAGACCGAGTACAAGTGACCACATTATATTATTATATTTTGGTACGTAATGGACGATGCCTATTCCTGGCCAACGATCATCCTCACCTTCTTATGCTTTCATTGAAAATAATGCAGACGCTATCAGCATTCGAAGACGAAGTTTGTGGCACTTTCAGTTTTGTTTTATCCAAGTGTTGCTCATTGTGCAAACGGGGATTGTTGCTACTGACGTTTTGAACGTTTTGGATGATAACGACGCGTCATCCGATTCCGATTCAGTTGCAGCTACTAGTTCTAATTTGCTGCTATCTACTACACCGCGGGCTCGATTAAGTCATATCGCTGCTAATCGCCTAGGGTCGCAAGATTCTGACGAAGTGCCTTGGGCAGTTGAAGCATTGGGACCACCCGAGAAGGCCCACCTGTACTACCCTCCAAAGCTGTTGCTCTACTGAAAATACGAGTTGGTGAACCCCTGGGTCGCGCCCGCGGTGGCTGGAAAAGTGTCGTCGAGTTTGAAGTTGGAGAGGGAAATGCTGCATTAAAGGAGCAGTGTGTCACTAAATTCACAGCACTATTGGAGGGCCCTGAAGCACCCAAAAAGCAGATAGCACCGCCTACGGATCCCTCCATTTACCTCCGCCGAACGAAAAATGACACTCAGGCGAAGTATGTTAAGCTGACGCATCACAACTTCCTCGCAACACTAGAATATCGCTGGAAACCGCTGACAACGGATGATTTACGGCAAATTGGCGACTTTCAGTTTGAAGCTTTCCTCTACGTTCAGCGGGCCGCACAACCAGAGCGGTTTCACCGCGCCACAGCACGTCGAATAGAACAGGCTCGTGTCCAGAGAATAGCGTACGAAATGGCCAATGCTGTGTAGTTTGGGGCGATCACATCGCACCATCTCGATGTTGTGAATGCTAGAAGACCTGAACCAGCACCGTTTAAAGTCCCCGAAGATAACACCACCGCACAGGCCATCGCGTTAGACCGTCAGCGAGAGGTGCTACAGCGACAACAAGATGCTGAACGAACAACGCCAGCAACAGCCATAATTCAGGTTAAAATGAACGGTCTGTGGATGCCACTAGAAGTTGACATTCTTTCGCCGAGCGCTAAACCTACCTGACCACAATATTTTTACGCGAGGGATCTATCACGAGTTCACTCCGACACAACCAACCAACGCAGCATGAACGATGATGACCACGCCGAAGCCATGCCTACCGATTAGACAAAATGGCTTCATTAGAAAGATACTATATTGCAAAGTAGTTACTCAATATCAGCGCTTGTTTGCATCAGATCATCAAAAGCTTCGTGGCTAATACCTGTAGGCATGTAGCCACAGTGGCGGAAGGTGTCGAAACAACCTTTATCGTCACGCTGCGTACATGATCGCATGGCGACATCCAGAACGCGATCTGGATACAAATGAAAAACCAAATTGGCATGCTTTTGAACCCACCGTTTTAATAAGCTGAAGCAAGGCTCTATCGGGTTAATTTGGGGGCAGTAAGGCGGCAAAAAAAATAGTCGAGCTCCACAGTGGTGGATCGCTTCTTGTAGTTCAGGATAGGCATGGATTTTAGCGTTATCCATTATGACAATAGATCACGGAAGTAAACACGGAATAAGTCGTGAAATAACATACTTTACAAACGCAGCGTGAAACTTTTCCCTCGTAAACGTTCCTTCAGTGCTTTCCCACGCAAAAAAACGTGCACATCTAGTGCGACCAGAGTGACAGTCTCTTTCCGCGGCG
>JAHWLF010000146.1:0-19993 GCA_024679295.1 Phytophthora parvispora
CGCGACAGATCCTACGGGAATCGGTCCAGTGTTTTTCGTTTGACGTCAAGTTACGTAAAATGTACGGCAAAAATATAGCCCATATTCATGGAACGGGAACTTTACGTTAATTACAGACAACGACGATAAAAGCCGCCGGGTTTGCTAAATTATTACAGTTACATGGACAGGCATGCCGGCAAATTGACATTTCTGATTGGTCAGTTGGAGTCAAATGTACTTGGTTTGGTTATATTTAGTACATAAAATGTTTAAACGTCCAGAAAATAAACGCACGGCGGATTTTTGTGCTACGGGGCTTTTTCCGTCGTTGTCTGTAACGTCCCCATCCCTAATTCTCAACTGAGGATATTGCCGTCATGATGTGGTGGCCGTAATACTATATTATACACATCATCCTTTGTCCCTGCTATATGTGCGGTAGTCCTGACGAACGCAAGCAATAGCCACTGTCCACCAATCGCGGATCTGCGGGTGATGCAGCTCCTCCGGGCCAAACGTAAGACATCGGAATGGTCGGAACCGGGATGATGACGCAGTTAGCTCCACCCCGTAGCCGAAGTAGACATTAGACTTAAAACCAGTACCGAACGATATCGGCAGTACATGCCCATCGGCGCTATAACAGATTATACTTACAAAAAGACAACCCTGCTATTCATTTTGCGATTTATGACGATTACGGTGTATAGAAATCTAATCCGCCGATTTACAGTGTCTTTATTACTATGTTTCCCCTTGTACTTCCTAATACAACAACTACGCACGAAAACACTCCGATAGTGCCCGAATGCCGCCATCGCACACCAGCGACTTCTTTTTAGCAGCCAGGTGTGTTCGAGTTTGTGACCACGACCTACAAACAGGTCGTAAGAGCTTTCTTCTTTGCACACTTTTACTAGTGCAGTCGTCCAACATGATCATCGATCGCCTTTCCAGTGCACTACTACTGCTATGCGGCCCGACAGTACGCGGATGAGCCTCACAGACTGTTGGCCCCGATGGTGCGTTTGGCCTTCTTCTAGTGCAAGGGCATGGTACTGCGATCAAGCACGTGGTCCTCGTTTTAGAGCGATAGTGCGCTGGAAACCAGGCAACCAGTCAAGAGGTCTATTGTCTGTCAGAAAAATAATAACGCACGTGCTTGGCTTTCTTGATAGGGTTCACATGCATCTAGCAACTTGAAGGGCGACTTCTCTCAACTTGAACTGGAAATGGTGTACTTGTACATGTCCCCGGCGTGTGAAAATGCGTTATGATTGGTCTTTCTCGTGTAAGTGTTTGTCCTCCCTATACCATTCGAGTCCGGAGAAAAGACCACACTTCTGCTCCAGTGATTGTTCATATGCGGGGGCCTTGGGAATCATCTTCTGACACCGTTCAGCCACGGATCCCGGTTTGCTTCAATTTGATCGCAGAAGGACTTCTTAACTCCATTCATCTGGTCGTGCAGCTTTGAAAAGCATTTTCGCGTTCACTCAACAGCGTATTCCAAGCGACAAACCTCAGCTCCCTCAGTATGATTCAAGAAAGACAATCCGGGAAACCATCATCGGTGAGCGTAACTGACGTGGAGCAAGCGTGGCTGAGGGCAGCAAGGGCCAGCGATATTGACCAGATGAAGGTGCTGCGCTCAGCGCACCCCGAGCGGCTTCATCTAGAGCGAGTATGTATAATCCGCACCGATTCGTACGATCGCTTGTAATTACATTTTAACATTTGTTTGGCAGAACGTGACAGGGATGAACGGGGCGGCCGGTTCTCGCCCTTCGCGAACTACCCGCATCGGTAGCTGGGAAGGCTTCCACCTAGGTACTATTGGAGCCTCAGCGCTGTACACCGCGACTTGGCGTGGGGACGACCGGATTCTGGAGTATCTCCTCGAAGAAGGCCAGGACCCTGACACCGAAGACAACTCTGGCACGACTCCCATTATGCTGGTTATCATGCAGCATAATCTGCAGGCAACACGCTGCATCTTCCGCGATCGTGCGGTGTTTCAACGCAACCTTGTCACCGATGTACGTAACGTTTTGGTATTGTGCTTTGCAGACTTTTTGGCACTTTCAGTTGTAACTCGCACGAATTGCGCGACAATCCGATGATACAAATCGTGGATTTGCACGACTTATCACAATTCATGGACTAGTTAGTGCTCGTGCTGCTACAGAGAAAGCCAGTTGATCCGGCTGCTCGTAGACAACGAGTACGAGAACCACTTCGTTTGGCACTTTCGAAAAGTGCCATTTGTCGGCTAAGTCTTGCGATGGCCTACTCCAAAGACCTACGCTGGCGCGCCGTCGTCCTCTTTTTTGTCTAAAACATCGAGATGGCCCAGATCGCACACCTGCTCGGGGCGTCGGTTCGGTCTACCTTCCAGCAGCAATCTCTCTCGGCAACGGACCTCCGCGAGTTCTGTCCGTCTTGAGGTCTGCGCTGCCTCACATTTTTTTTTCTCGGATTCGTGGCTGACTCTCTATCGGTTGGTTGGCCACTCCACGATTTATGGCAAATCGTGCACTAGTTAGTGGGAAATGCGTGCACTAATTAGCACACTAATTAGTGCGGCAAATTGGCTGCAAAGCACAATACGTGTGGTGGTATGTTCGCTGACAGCGAACGGCTGAGAATTGTAGTGCCGACAAGAGGACGCTGAGCGAGTTCAAGCTACAATCCGACGCATTCAGCTCTTGCTGCGCTTTGATGCTGACCCAACAAGAGATGCCGCAGAGGACAGACGGCACTTCACCATGCAACCACGGATGAGGCGTATGAGGTCGCCAAATTGCTTCTCGAGAATGGGGCTGGCATTGATGCGCAGGACGATGTAAGTGCTGCACTTATGCCCTAACACCATAAAGTTGATTAACTAACATGGACTTTTATGCCAGGAAGGAAAGTCACCGCTACACGATTGCATACAGGGGTCGAGTTTGCAAGTGGCCAACCTGCTGCTCCAGAACAGAGCGCAACTTAATCTGCCGGACAACGAATACGCGACACCACTTCAGCTCGCGATACGCAAAGAAGACGTGAACATGCTCCAAATCATTCTCAATCACCACCAGCTCGTTCCGACAAATGACGGTGAAGACTTCTCTGGCTCCGTTCTGATGAGTGCCGTCGATCAAGGAGCACCGTCGGTCGTGATGTTTCTGCTGGAGGAAGCCTACGTCGAGACAGAGTATCAGAACGCGTTCGGCGAGACGGCCATGCATCGTGCGTTGCTGAAGTTGAGGCCGGAGGTAACTGAGCAACTCCGCGCTTTGGATTACCACGATCAAGCATTGGGCTTGAGGACAACGACTGGAGAGTCGTGCTTCCACTACGCAGCGCGGTACTCATCTCCTGATGAGCTACAGCACCTGCTTGCTTTCTATCGTCAGCTGCGACCACATGACGATGATGAATTGGGTGGAGAGACGGCTACCACACTGGTGAACGGTGTGAACTCAGCCGGCAGTACGGCTCTGTGCTTGGCTGCCACTTCAACAACCGACTCACTTGATGGTCGCAATGCGAAGACGAGGTTGTTGCTGGATATTGGTGCGAAGCTACTCGGTAGTGACCCATTCGTCGCGATAGCGTCTTCGCTGTCATCTCTCGTAGTTCTCTCAGCGGAAACACAGTTGTGCTTGGATCTGTGGTTATCAGAGTGCGCGGAGGCCTCGGCGGACGACGTTACAAGATTTTGCCTGGAGTACTTGATGGTAATTTCGTCGATGACGCAGCCTCAGCTTGCGGTTATCTACGAAGTTCTGGATGTCGTGCTGTCAGCGGGACAGCCTGCGGACGTGGTGCCGCTGCTGGTCTTGCTCCCATTCGACCGCTCACTGACGGCATTGTTGTTGGAACACGTTGGATTGTTCGCTAGACAGCAAAACCACCTGTTGCTGTTGGCATTGCACGAAGAGCTTGCTGCCGCGTGGATGGGGCTGGCTGCCCAGTCATGACGATGAAAACGGATCAAGGTGCTCGCAGCCTCCTTAAAAACAAAAATAAATGCCACTGATCGGTGCAGTTTTGATTGACCAGATTCTCAATTTGACCGTGAAAATAGTGTAACACTGCCGTAGCCTAGGAATGCGGTACTCTCGATTGGCTTTCATTACTCTCAGCTACACGCTAAAGCGTTCCCATTTATCCGGTAATGCGCCATTTCCGAGCTGTGCAATGGCACGCAGCTTGACGAATCCCACGAACAATTGGCGGAAGACTTTCCACGTCTCGTTTACCATCGTCTCCTGCGCCTTCACTTCATCAATCAAATGCAGAGATCCGTCTCGATGGATGCCGATGCTACTGCGCCTTCGTCCACCGCTCGGCACAGCAGTTGCCACGCTTTGCTCTTGTTGTCGGACATCAAAGATCTGTGTGAGCTTCTGTAGCCTCTCGAGAAACAATACATGAACGGCTTCTAGCTGCGCCACATCTTGACTGGAAACAATATCCGCCGACGAGGACGAGCTCAAATACAGCACGTTACTGCTGCTTCCACCGTCGTTACTCGTTGGCCAACGCGATAGTGCTTTGGCCTGTATATCATTATTCTTGCCAATCTGACGAAGATCATCCAGCAGCTGTCGACAAGGTTCCTCGTAGTCGTCCCAGGTACTGACAAGGAACTCATAGCTCAGCAGCGGGCTAGCTTTGACTTCAAAAGGTTTTGGCGCCGAATGTTCCAGTATTTGCAGCTCGTTCAAGGTCTCCTTTGCGACTAAAGGGAAAGTGGCAGCGGCGATGCGGTCGCTCATTGGGTCAGGCTTCGACGTGGATGTAGTAGCGGAGTTGCCACTATCATTTTCGTTGCTCTGAGTCTTCTCGGTGATGTACAACCGCCTCAAAATCACGCATAGGTCCTCCGACGTGAACGTGATGTCTACTTTTTGCAATATAGCGGACAGTGTTTCCAGTTGCAACAGTTTTTCGAAGTGGACCAGCTCATTTTCAGCTTCGCAACAAGCCACGCGGATCTCATTCATTCGATGCAGAATGTAGCGCCTCCACTCTTGCAGCGCAAACACGAGGAACGAGATGGCTTCCATTTCAGAAGGGAGCTGCGAGGTCTTGTCATTAGTGCTTGCAGCCGCAATCAATCGTATTCTCAGCCGCATTTTCTGGTCCGAGCCTAACTTCGAGAAGGCCGTGTGCAAAATGGTCTCCACTACATCCATGGGCACGAAATCTTCCTCACTAACCACGGATAAGGCAACTAGAGAGCTATCCTCAGACGTATTACCACCTGAAGCTCTGCTTGGTGCCGGGTTAATCAGGCGGAAATTATGCAGCCCGGACCGAAAGATGGCATGAAGGAAAGCCAACGCCTCGTTTTGACCCAATAGTTTGTCCTCGGGGCACGAATTACTCATGCTGCAGATGTAACTGAACAGCAACGCAAGCGGATCCGATCGCACCAGCGACCGACAATTGGAGAACACGTCGTGGATCATGCGCTCAGACTCACATCGTGTACCAAATTTCTCCAGGAAAAAATCGTAGATGAGCTCCACGAAAATGGGTTTTGGCGTGGGGCCAATACCACCATTGAGCGTACTCGAAACAGTTAGTTGCAATAGCGATGATCGCCCTGCGTGGAAGACACTGCTGATACTGCTGAGTTCTCCCAATACTGCGGTCATACGCAGAGACTCCATCGATAGACGCAAAATCATCGAAATCAGGAGTCGCAACCAGAGTACAGGTCGTTCTGCTCTCCGATGTCTATAGTTTAGAGCTCCACTGCCGTAACGTCGATGCATCAGTGATCGCATCACTAACGGCGCCCCCTGATCTTGCAGCAGACGCTTGCGGAACTTTACTTGCACACGCCTTACACTCAGTTTTTGCCTCACCGCATCGATCAGCAGCTCCGCCCTAGAAAAAATAGTGTTAGTTCTTCATCAATACAAAACCTACACTTCTAGAAGTACGTACGATGACTTTTCGCGATGGCGAGCGAAGTCCAGTAGACCATGTAATGCTTTCTCGATGCAAAACAAGTCGTTGGAGCTAAAGAGACAGCCTGTGGTTTCCCGCCGTATTAGTTTAGCCACACCAAGGTTATCAATAAGCCGTTGAAACAACGTCAGCAACCGAACGCCATCGCTAAATCCCCCTTCTACCAAGGATGATGAAATCTCATACGCCAGTGAATCGGTCATGCTACGAGTCCAGAGAGGTAATTCTTCGATTGTGGCCCCGATTTCGCTTCCAAGAATTGTGAAAAACTTGTGAACAATGCTTGCTGCTCTGGAGCTTGGATTCATGATCGCGGGTGACCTGGAGAACGGATGCCCAAACAGCCGCGACACGACCGAACTGGGAGGCTCTAGCCTCATACACGTGGAAAAGAACTGCCAAGTTTCTGCAGCATCCATGAAGGAGTCGAAATTGACAGTTCCATTGCCCTTCGTGTAGGCATTTCGAAAGAGTGTGGCGACCATGAACGATGGAATCTCGTCATTCAGCGTGTGGACCATCACACGAAACTGCTCCATGTCCATGGAGGCGTAGTTGATCCCCAGCATCGCCGACAACGACATTTCCGCTGCAGATTCAGATGCAGATGCCACCGCAGTCGACGTTGCCGTTTGGAACATCAGGCGGATGGCGGCGCGTCGGTGCGCTTGCTCTTCCTTGTACTCAAGCATCATGAGCTCGACCCATAAATTCGCATCGACAAACTGCGAAGGGAATTGTGCGTCACCATTATCTGTTTCGGCATTTATCTTACCACGACGACCCAACTTGGGGCGCTTCTTTGAGTGTGGCACGTCCGGTTCGACGTCCCAGCTCTTCGTCTTCGGCTCCAGGTAGATCTCTGGTCTCTCTTCTTCAGGGACATTGGTGACCACATACTCCAAAATTTTCTTGTCGAGCGCTTCTCTTTCCGTTTCCGTCGCTTTGGAAAGTATCACACTAGTAGCAAGTGAGGCATGGTAGGGCGAAATCCAAATGGTTTTCGGAACTCTCCGAGTAGATGCTACTGCTAAGCCACCCCCGGTCTTTTCAGGAAAGAGGCGAGTGTACTCCCGACCGAAAATTTCGTAGGACACGGTGTCACGTAGTGGTCCCCAGTTCAAACGTCCTCCGAGTAAAACATCGAGCACACGGTAGCAATGAAGCATAAACACTTGCTCGTCTTCTCCAAATTTCTCGTCTAGAAGCGACAAAAACAGTTTTGCCTCCAAATATCCTTGCTGAACCAGAGATCTAACTCCGTAATACAAGCACCAACGGTCCTCATCCGCATGCATCAGTTGTTGTTCTGGCGAATTGAGCAGATTTGAATCGGTGTCCTCGCCAGCAACGTCTCCGTCAATCGAAGAGTCCTCAGCAATCTTTTTCTCGTCTTTTAAGGGCCTCCAAGGCGAAAACCAGGCGTACACAAACTCTGGCATGCGAATTCGAAGCGGGAATAACCCAGCAGTACGCTTACACATGGAATCGTCGATCTGCTTGGCAAACATAATGGATCTCATGCAGCTGAACGTCCACGAGATGTCGCGCTGGGGCCGGCGACCACCCAGATTCGGCAACATAATCCTAAAGTATAGGCACTGGATGCGTCTCTTCTTGGTGGGCAGCTTGAATCCATTCTCTTCATTCGTTTTACTCGACACACCAGTTGCTAATTCATTGTTTCCCTTAGCTAGGCCACCATTTGCAGACATCGTACGCAGTTCTTCCTTACAGCGAATACATACGGCAGTCGAAGAAACTGACCCTCGCCTTCTATCATTGCCCGTCACATTGGGCTCTCGGAATTCTTCCTCTTCCTCGTTATCTTCTTGTGCCTGCCTGCGCAGTTCCTCCTCTCGTGCTGCTTTGAGTTCTTGGGCTGCAATTAAGTTGCTTTGCTCCTCCATAAGTGAAGCAATCATGTTATCCTTTGTCTTGACCAAGTCATTCAAACTTGCAATTTCGTTTCTGAGTTCATCCTGGTCTTTGACGAGGTCGTCGATTCTGCTTTGAAGCTGTTGTTTTTCCTGAACGAGCGGACGCAACCGCTCCATTTCCTCACGGTACTGTTCGTGCTTGTGCTCAAGTCTCTGGTAACTCTCTCGAAGTTCGACAGCCTTGACCTTTTCTGTATCTTCACGCATCTGGCGGAAGATCGCGTTTAGCGCCCTCATCGTGTCCCCCATCTTCGCTAACTGGTCCTTCGACTCAGTCACTCGACGCTCCATCTCGTTTTTCTCGCTCTCGAATTGACCCTTCATCTTCTGAATTTCTTCTTCGTAGTGCTCCTTCATGGTTTGGGCGTCTTCCTTGTGTAGCTCATTTGTTTGCCGCACCTCCTCCCGAAGTAGCTCCAATTCGTCCTTCTCCTCTTTAAGTTCCTGCCACTGCTGCTTGAAGAGAGTCTCCAAGCGAAAAAATGTCTTGGCATACAGAATGCGGGCCTTGCGAAGAACGATTCCTTGCTCAACGAACGACACTGTGAGCATGGATTCGAGCTCGCCCATTACAACATCCGCCCATTTCTGCTCGAACACCAGTCTTGTCAGCAATTTATAGTCGTCAGAAGTATATTCCTGCGCTGCAGCCGACCCATACTGCTGCACAATTCGCGCGTGGATGGCCATGAAGTCCTGGTCAAGCATGGAGAGTTTTTGCTCGCATACGATCTCCCAGTGCTTCTTCTTGCTCGCAAATTGAATCGCCGTGTCAAAGCAGCGATCCAAGTCAAGCACATCCACGCGACGAGATGGCCGCTCGACGCCCGTGATACTGTTCTGGTTTGTGGAACTCGCCCCCTTACTCCTTTTCGATCTCTCCTCGGAGCCTGGCAGAAACAGCCAGGTCTTGTTCTTGTTTTGTGTGGCGTGAAAGCAGCTCGCAGCCATTTTCTCGATCGAGTAGAAGTGCGAGAGTCCGTTGTCTTCTTCGTCCGACTGTTGATTTCTCGACACCCGATTCAGTTTTCCTCTAGAGGCAGGTAGTACCCCCGCAGATTTTGAACTGCCCAGCTCCATTCGAGGCAACAACCGCTGCTTTGGCTTTGAGTGGCTCGTTTGGCTACGTGGGATCTCCATCGACGCCATTTGGTTGGCAAAACTGGATGCTCGGAAGAGTGAACTCTTGTGAAAAGGTTGCGCGGATTTCTGGTCGAGGAGGAACTTCCTCACATCGAATTCGCTCTCGGTCGCTGGCTCAAGGCGTCGATCGGGCAGTGTCCCCGCTGTTGATGGCGCTTCTGGTGCAGTCGAGTCCAGGTGCAGCACCGTACCCCCCAAGGCGGCAAATTCACCACCTTGGGACCTGTTCGATCTCCTGGAGCTGGTGCGTGGGTCCTGCATGACATCTACTCACTCGTGCCTGCGAGCTATGAAGCTGTTTGACCGAATGAATAGTACAAAGAGGCTCTTATCCAAAAAGCAAAACGGATGAACAAAGATAACGGCGAAACAACTTTCAGTCGAGGTCCAGCATTAATGTATTCATAACTTTAGTCCGCGTACGCAGGAGGGAGTGCGCCGAAACGCAATACATGTCCAAGCCTTTGAATCTGGAGAAAATTGCCTTTGGCTGTGATAGTGCCCCCTGTTACTCATTTTGGGGCTTCTGTGGCGTCTTTGATGTTCTGCCGGCTGCCAAGTTGCTGCTCAACGAGAAGTACACTGAGGCAGGCCTCTGAGCCCCCATGTGGGAAGATGACCATGGACGTGCGCTTCTGAGGCGACAACGCGAAGTGACGGAGCTGCCGGCGTCAAGGTTTTGGTGATCGAGTGTGCTGATGTCGCGAAGACAACGAGACATAGTCCCTCTGCTCCGCGGCCGTCGACTACGAGCTACTACATCTGCTGGCTTTCCACCGAAATTGTAGTAGCGAGGTTGCAAATGCTGGAGTATGTGAGGCCACGGTGTCTAATACATATACAACACGTTGACTCACAAGCATCGCTATCTAGTAGATAGTATCTACGTAACGACGTCGAAATAGGCGGCACCACAAGAACAAGTGCAGTTGACCGTGAGTCACTACAACGTACGACTCGTAGGTGATCCCGTCGTGCCTTTAGCCGTTGAACCGCGTTCGAGGGATGACTACACATCCTGGCCAAGCGTAAGCGTGCCTTCCAGCCTCGAGTTGCGATTCATCTGGCGAGCCCCACCCCAGAAATTGCCCCGTAATCCTCCCGGGATAAGACTCTCGACAGCGTGTAGGCGTGCTAATGGCTTTCCTTACCACTAGGACATCTGCTTCGTCGCCATTCCAAGTGTCCACGAGTATGGAGCTCACTTGCCAATTTCCTCCCGAGAGGCCCAGCAAACTCCTTCGATGCGGAAGGAGTGGATCGGCCAGAATCCCTACCCGGATCTGTACCTGACCCGGGAGATCAAGCAAGAGCTCAATGGCCTCGTGAACGAGTTCGTCGAAGGGTATTTCCAACAGTATGAGGACTTCGTCGCCGAAGACAATCGCCGGGTGGATGTGCAGCGCTGGAAGCGCCTCAAGTCCAAGAACGACCTCCACGTGTATGAAGACCGCTATCGACAGGCGAGTGAACAGGACATGGAGCCATGGAATCCGACAAACGCACAGGCCCCCAACGTACCGACTAGGTCGGACATGCCGGTACTGCTGCGTGTCGGAACGGTTCTCGGCCGCTTGGACGACCTCATGTTTGGCTGTGTGAACCCGACACTGGATATCATGCGCATCCGAGCATCGTACGTGCACGACATTCATACGGCTGCTATCCTGTGCCCCATTGTCGAACCGACCAAGCAGGAGCCGTTCCGCTCGGTTATCGTCAAGTGGCTCGAACTCGACAACCCGTTCGAGTCCACGAACCTCATCAAGACCCGAGACTTTGTGTACATCGAGGCGACCGGGATTCTCCACTTCGCTAATGGTGACCGGGTCGGATACCATCTCAAACACTCGATTGAGTTCCCACAGACCACGCCGCGGCCGAATATCGTCCGCGCCAAGATGTCGTACTGCGGATTTTACCGCCAGATCAGTCCCAACGTCATCGACGTCTTCGGAGTCAGCACCTTGGTTCCTGGTGGCGACATTCGGCGGTTTATCGCGGTGGGAGCTGCTACAGATACGTTGCTGTCGACCAACAACCTCGTGTACTGCGGACAGATGAAGAAGATGTCGTGGATGCTGCAGCAACAGCGCTCGTTGGGTTTGCAGCAAGAACGAAAGAAAAACTGCGTAGTGTGCAACAAGAACACGAGCTCGGGGATCCGCGGCCGAATCGGCAAGAGTACCTGCAAGATGTGCTATGGCTCTGTGTGCTTTTCGTGCAAGATCCACTGGCGCATCAGCTTCATCGCCCCCGGTGGGATGCTGTTCCGACGGAAACTCGCCTTCTGCACGACGTGCATCACCAGAGCCTCTTTCTGCGATGCCAAGAAGGCGGCCAGGGCCCAAGCCGCGGGTTACCGAGCGTATAAAGCATGTTCAATCTCCTCTCGGTCGGACACGGCGGAAATGTCCGAGTTTTCGAATGCCTCCCAGTCTGACATAGCCGACTGGGAGTACATATGAGTGCCAACTGTCGATTATGAGTCGATTTCTAAGCAATATAGTGGTGTTTGGTATGTTCAAAAGCTCATTCTAGGTTTCAACACTTAGCCTAAACTTCTTTCGGTGTATGAGCCTCTTCTGTCGATTGAGAAGTCGTAGACGCGAAAGTCGTGACCCAATTCAGTGGATCGGACGCTAGTGCGATATGTAGCAGAGGTGCGAACGCTTCAAAGCAGCTTTCAGCACTGTTCATAGCTTTCAACATCTCGGCCAGATGCGCTGGCACCTCCTTCTCACTAGTCGACGCATCCACTTGCTCCGAAGTGCTTTGGCGCTCGCTTCTCTTGCTAACTGCTAGCGCGATATCGTCGATCAGAGGCGACGGAGAGTGAATGAATTCAGGCGTTGGTCTCGTCGTCGCGTCTGTAGTTGGAGCTTGTTCACCAACGTTTTCCCCAGACATCTCGCCGCTTGCAGTTCGAAGTGGCTGCTGCTGCTTACGGGCTTCGAGGACAGCGAGCAACAACGCCTTACCCCAGTGCTCCTCCATGTCGCTTCTTGAGCACGCGGCGAGATTCTCTGACTTCAGGCGCTTGTAGGCACAGTCGCATAGGTGACGCGCTAACCTTGAAAACGGGTGTTGCTGTATCACTTGAGCAAACGCCTCTGAGCTCAGCGAAAACAGATCACAGGCGCGAACAGTACGCACGGTATACATGCTGATAGTACAGTTCAACAGCCCACGCTCTCCGAAGTAGCTGCCGTCTCGAAGCCCAACAGGGTGGTCCAGTAAAGACTTACTTTCCATGTTTAAGAATCCTTTCGTGACGAAGTACATGGCGCACACGATGCTGCCTTCCGTGATGACATTCTCGTCACGTGGGTAGCCCTCAAATCGCAATTTCTCAGCCAGCGAGAGAGTGAACGCCGCAACACTCGGGTCCCCCTCCCAGCATACTGGGCGGAAAACTTTCATGACGAACCAATCCAGCGGTCCTTTCGACGCATGTAGTACACAATCCGCTCGAATAGGACGTGGCAGATCTTCCAGAAGCTCATCATAGTTCACACCAGCGTGTGAAGACCACAGAGACGTCATGAACGCGTATGTTCTGGATTTAAGACGATCGCTGACTCGTAAACGCGCCAGAAAGAGCTCAACAGCGATGTGGTTCTTGCGAAAACCGACCTCGAGACCGATATACGAGATGAAGAGACTCGCAAGCTCACCGATCACAAACGACATGGTGATCAATCCTGTGAACGACATTGTGATCTGAAACGCGTACAATGAAGCGGACTCGGGCGCCAGGTTGCGAGCCTTTTTAACAAATGCGGTTGTTGCGAAGAAGAGGCCACGTAGAAATCGTCGAGCAAGTTGAGATGGCGACGGGTCCAGTGGGTTTGAGATTTCGAGCTCTTGGCTGGGAAGCCACGAGTCCCATTCGGTTCCAAAGCCCACTTCCATGGCGACTGCGAGATACGCACAAGCTGCCCAGTGGATCACCAGCAGGTATAACGCCCAAACGTGGCAGAATCGAGTTAGCTCGTTCGCTACGTTGCGCCGATTCAGCTCATCGAGGTAGCCCATAACGTTTAAAATTTTGACGCAGCGCATCAACTCCAGCCATGGTTGAACATTAAAAATGAAAAGTAATCCGTACATGGGGACTGCAGCGATGACATCGAACAACAGTCGATGCTTCTTGTAGACACTCCTGAGTTTCTGTTCATAAAGCTCTAATGCTGTCGGGGACTCTTGCAGGTGCCAGTTGAACCACACATCCAACACGAAAGCGACTTCAGATAGTAGACTCAAGGATTTCACGATAGACGGAATAACTGTTGATCGCTGCATCTTGTCCATGGACAGTTGATACGGCACTACGATCGCTGTGAACATGGTACAAAACACCATAAAGCGAAGCCAACTGAGGTGGAATTTGCTTTGTACTGGGACTCCATTTACCAGGTCATCCAAAATATTCGTCAGAGGATGGAGAATTCGTCGCTTTAGCCAACTCGCAACAACGAGGTTAATTTCGCTGAAGCGTGCACTGTTGCTACGCTTCAGACGAGCGTGGTTCAACTCCTCTTTTAAGCGCTCCGCTCTTTCATTCATGATGTCCGCGCGAGACAGCATCAATCCAGTAATTGTTGCTAGACCACGCCTTTGCTCTTCACGCGAGAGTTGTACAAGCCGCTCCTGCTCGCGTCGGATATTAGCGATGCGTAACACTTTTTGTTTCCATTTCGGATACCTGGCAAACACTAGTTCCATGGACTCACGAGACAATCTGTACAAGATACACGAAGTTTGGGCCTGTACAGATGCGTTTCGTTTCCCGTTCGTGAAAAGCCCATTTTCACCGAAGTAGCAGCCCGCAGATAGTTCGTTCACCTTTTGGAACTGCTCAGATGCTTTTTGGAGCTGTTCTCTACTCGCGATCATTCCAAGAATCTTTGGAGGCCCTGTTTGTTTGGATGGATCTGGTCCACTCCCTTTCTTAACAACCAAGTTTCGTACTACTGATTTGAACGTACTGCAGTGGCGGTTTGCTACTCTCGAGGGCACAAGAATGTCGACAACGCCGGTGAAGATGAAAAACATATCGTTTCCGCTCTCGCCAAACTTGCAAACGAATTCTCCGCGTGAGATCAAGATTTGCGTGAACTGAGAAACGAGCATTCGCGTAATTGATCCTTCCATGCCTCGGAGGAACTCCACTTTCTCGATCATGGGGTTGAGGTGAACGAGGCGGATATCAGTGAGTAACGATGGTGGTAGGCAGTGAACGAGCAAGTCCTCTTGCGTGATCGTGTGATAGCGCTTAAACAATAAAAAAGTCTTCACGCGCTGTCGAAGTGCGTCGGGTATCTTAAAGTGCGCCAGCATTTGGCGAATAGCACGCATCTTGGCATCGAACTCTCTGGTCTCGGAACTCTTGAGTTCGATAATATCAGCGAAATTTCCAATCACGTAAGCGAACAGGAAGAACCCCGAAGTCATCGTGATCGCACTGAAAACACATTGCGCTGTAGTTTTGGGAAATTCAGGTTCACTTGAAGCTGACATTAGCCCGAATGACCAGTACAGAGAGGCCATGTACTGAAGGATATGCGATCCTTCTTCCAAACGCTCTGAAGGTAGCCACAGATTCTCACCGAAGGCAGTGTCTTTGGTATCGCGCACGCTTAAGAAGTTGGGCGCCGCCTCCTTCGACGCAAAGTTGAACCAGATGCACCCTAGAAAATGGGACAGCATAAAAGTGTAGTAGAGTAACTTGAGCAAACGTAGCTCTGTCGTGTGTTTGACGTATCTTGTCTCCAGAGCATGGAACTGTCCGGGGACTTTGAACAACCGCAGCAACTTGTTAGCGTTCAAAAGCCCCCATCGCTTGCTGGCAGGCAGACACCAATTCACGATATAAAGAGGTAGCAGCGCTATAACATCCAGTACGAACGTGACCGACCGGAAGTATTGACGCTTGATACGCGGATAGTCCATTACCTTGTTCCCGAACTCGTGATATCCCAGCCGCGACCGAATTTGTATGTCTAGAATTAATGAAAGCTCTAGAAAAATCATCACCGCATCAGCAGTGTGATACCCGTCTCCCAATGAATAGCATGCCTGGAACATTATGAGCGCCCATTGCAGCGTCATCGCTGCAAACACCCATGACTCCCACGCCAGAATAAACCACGAGTCTGGATCATGTACGGCAGTAAACACTTCTCCTAACTCTGACAGTGCACTGTGTAAAATAGGCTTCCTTGCCGAATCCAATCCTTTATGCTTCTGCATCTTAGTACTTGATAGTTTAACCCCCAGTAACCGCTGCTCGAGCGCAAGGGCTTCTTCGCCAAGCTCGGGGAAAATAGCTCCCATGGCTTGAATTTGCTCGAGAGATACCAGAAGCAAAATGCATCCGCTGTTGGCGCTTACGTGTTCAGTATAGCCCTCTGATCGTTCATGCTCAGCGAGCGCAGCGGTTCCAAAAAACCCTCCTCGCGGAACTTCTCGTGATGTTTCCCCCTTCTCCACCACACACACCTCTCCTTCCAACAGGAAGAACATGCCAATTACCGAATCTCCATGACGGTACACGATTTCGCCTTGACCGTACAAAATGAATTTTGCATTTTCCACCATAATTTCTTCGAGCTTGTCAAGTACAGGACGCACACCATGTAATAGAGCTAAAGTTTGCAATACGGGCAAACAAATACTTCTCAATAAATCCAACCGAATTGGTCGTGGAAGATCAGCGAGAAGCTCATCGATCACAGCTCCACGGTGGGAGGACCACCAATAATCTAAAAACGATTTGACACGGTGATGAATTGTTATCGGGGCATTTTGGCGGCGCAAGAAGAGCTGAATCCGAGTGCTTGTGGCGAAAAACTCCTTTTGTTCGAAGGCGGAGGCGGTGAAGCGCTTCTGCACGTTGTCGACTACTACTGCTGTGATGAGGAAACCGCTTAGCATGAGAACCAAAGCAGCAACCAGTTGAACGTCGGTTGTCGGCTCCACACTTTTTCCCGGGGACGCCAGTACTCCCACCGCATAATACAGCGATCGGGAATACTCTAGAGCGGTGATATCATACAGTGCGTCCTGGTCGTTGTCTTCGACAAACACTGTTCCATTGCAATTTTCCAGGTGAGTCGCGTTTAACCTCCGCAAACAAACGTTGATGGGAGATATCCACGCTTCTTCTTCGTTCGGGTTGAAGCCTTCGAGGTATGAAATTCCAAAGTGAATACACGTTACGATGTGAAACAACATGAACAAAAGCGCCCCGAGCAGCATGAGCTGCCGCCTCCCGTTGAACGGGATGAAATGCGCGATTTCCTTCAAGTGCCTCCTTACATGACAAATGCGAAGCAGCTTAGGAATCCGCAGCACCCCATACCTTGCCACGTCCACATACTCTAAGGGAACTGCGCAGATTAGATCGAACAAGAAACTGTGCCGAAGGTATCGCTGGGCGCTCCGTTCAGGTTCCATAATTTTCTCCGAGTCGATCATAAATGATAAGCTGAAATTTAGCACCAAATCAAGTAGCAGGCCAGCATTTGAGATGATATCGATTGCCTGAATTATCCAGGACGGTCGCTGCCACAGCGGGAAAGCCACTTGAACCGGGACCATGATCCAGCAGTAGCACAGGTTAGATAAAAGCAGCAAGAGCCACCACTTGCGTACGATTGAGTGCTGGTCAATGCACTTACGGAATAATAGCAGACGCCAAAAGCCAAAACCTTGGCGGAGTGTTGCTCGTGGGAATTGATGTCGATCGTATGGGTTCAACACTCCCTGGCCACTGCCTGCACTCCAGGTGAGAAAAGAGCTATCAGCTGTGGCAGACTGCCCGATTTCTAGTCGCACAGCTTTTGAAGAATTGATCGCTGCTTGATCCCGAGGATCACGAGCAGTGTTCGGAACAAATGTGCCCTGTGGTACGGGACTAACCACTCCTTTACTCGCAAGCCAAGGCAAAATACTTCTCCGAGAAGACGTCTTGGCACCCTTCCCTCTTCTTGATAGCACTTTAACGAGAGTCGCTGCTCCTGCTACAACCCCCGCTGCGACGGATGCCCGTCTAATGGATGAGCTTCTTCGTGCGTCCGAGCGAGAAGATGATGGCGTGTTGCTACCTGGTTGACTCTCAATTTTATTCAGCTGATTCAGCACTTCTTGAACGTGGCTGATAACTCGCTTCGCGCACGCCGGGTACCCTTCCAGCACTCGTTCGCAGTGAAACCGAGACAGTTTGTACAGGATCACGTACGTCGTTGATACGACTGTGGCTGTGCGCGGCATTGCTGAAAATACGGATAGTTCGCCAAACCACGAGCCCTTCCGTATCTCCCGCACCGTCATGGACTTGACAACAATAGCAAGCACTCCAGAGTGAACGACGTACATGGCATCACCGAAGTCCCCTGCATAAAAAAGAGTCGTTCGCGCGGGCAGCGCGATCATTTCCAGTTGACTTGCCATGGCCACGATGAACGGGTCGCTACAGCCCTCGAAGATCGCGATCTGAGCGATTGTAGGCTTGAGGAGTTCTACTTGGATATCTGTCGCAATAGACGGGCACAAGAGCTTGGCGGTTTCTCTATCATTTGCCTCGGTGTCAGTGTAATAACGCTGCGGAGACACAAAAAATATGATGAGTTGTGATGCAATAGAGATGCTGTAGAGATGCAATGAAGTCGATACGAAATATACCTTCAGGTATTCTATAGCCTGCGTTTGCTGGCTTTCTGGGACTCTGTGGAAGGATAGGATATGGACAAGCTGGTTAATGCGCGCCTCCATGGCTTCCATTTTACCGCTCTCGCATTTGGAAATCACGAAGATCGTTGCGCACAAGGTTGTGAACATCGAAAATCCACAGAGCGCTACTAAAATCGTGAACATGAGCTCGGAGCTATGGTGGGGAAGTTCTCCTTCAAAAAGGCCGGTCATGATGCCGACGCTCCAGAACAAAGACGCCAAGTACTGTCCGTGATGGGAATGACTGCTCGCCAAGCTTTCAGGTTCACTGCCACTTAAGCCGAAGCGAAAGCAAGCTAAAATATGCGCGAGGTACACGGTAGACGCCAGAACCTTCAAGAGCTTCAGTCCAACAAAATACGTGGCGTAAAATTCATCCAAGCTCGATACAAAGAACGGGAGTCGCGAACACCGAAGCAACTTCAGGAGCAATAACTTCGGTACGATACTTGGGTATCCAACTACCAGGGCTTCGGTAGGTAAAATTGCAATGACGTCGAGTACAAACTGGACCGAGTGCACATACCTTCGGATAGTGCGTTTCTTGTCTCGAATGAGATTGCCATTTGAGTAGTAGCCTGTATGTGCCTGGATGTACAAGTCGACGGCGAACACGCCTTCACTCGCAACTACCAGAACAAAAAGACTGGAGACCATTTCCACTGCTTCCGCCTGAAAAACCAAGAAATACGGCAGCAAGAATAGCTCCAACAGAAGACACAGCAAGAGAACGTGATCCCACGCCATGACAGCTTTCGAACTTGGGTCGAAGGCATCTTGACGGTCCTCCGCCAAGACGTGCGCCACACGGGTATGGAGGCTAAAGGGGCTGTGAACTCGACCGACAGACTTGCGACCAAGAGACAGCACCCACGAGTGTTTTTCACTCGACTTGCTCTTACTGCTCGCATAGCTTGTCGCCACCATCTACGCTGGCCCTCGCGGGTTTCGAAGTGTTGGCCACGGTCACTCGCCTTGCCAACGGCAGGAAATAGCCCAAGCGCTGACGTTAGAAGTAGCACACTACGCAAAAATAAAATCAACTATCGTCGTCGTCCCTCTTTGACGTTTTTGACGTTTCCGTAACGACTGGAGCTTGCGTGCAGTACTGGTTCTGCAGACTAAAAACGAGTATCAACCGCGACACGTCATTGCTGCTTTGGGGGAGAAAATCTCCTGAGTCAGCTTCATTTGGCCTCACCCGAATTCCAGGCGGTTAAGCGTCTTAATCGTCTTTTTTCGTAGCTCACATGGAGATGACGCGCAGGCCCGTGCCGATCAGGACGAGCACTGTACCAAGCGCCAACGTGTACAAATTCTTCTGTCCTTGAATCTCCTTGAAGTACCCAGCCGACCAGAGCATCGACACCATGGCTGGGCCGATAGAACAAATTGGGAAGATCTGGTCGAAGCCAAGCTGGCCGATAGCGTAGAGCTGGCCACACAGCCCGATACCCCACAGCACGCCACAGATATAGGCCGGTCGCATGACACTTCGAGGCATCGAGCGCTTGAGCACGAACCGGTGGAAGAGTGAATAGAGCAGAAAAACGATCGTGCTGGTGAGGTAGACGCCCAGACACTGGGAGAAGACGAAGTTGAGCGGGTTGCATGTCTCCACGATCGGGCTACTGAGCGCAGGGTCGGACGGATGGCACCTGTCCTTCCAGTTGACAAACGGCACGAGGCAGCAGCTAAGGAATGTACCTACCAGGAGTGCAATCGCCATACCGAACGCCTTCCGCGTCTTCTCCGCGCCCGCATCTGACAACTCCACATGCTCACCCAGTTCGTTGGGCATCATGTAGGGTCCAAAGTTCGGCAGCTCTGGGTGCACCAGCGATTCCTGCAGCGATTCCCGACGTACCAGCGCGACGTTTGCCAAGTCTGCGTCAGCTGCGAACTGTGGCAACAGCGGCGAGCTTTCCCCCAAAGAGCTGGTCAAGCTATTGTTGCTGCCCACCGATTCCCAGTGCACCTTTGGGTCACTCTCTTCCGCTTCACCATCGCCATTACGCTTCGCCTTGGTCTTCCTGGCCCTCCTGCTGGTCTTCGCTGCCTTCAGCGTCGGTTTGATGGTACCGTAAACAGCGATGGACGCCAGCATGAAGCCGATGCCCAGCAGGCTGGTCCAGGGCATGCTCGGGATCGTCGGCGACACGCCAAAGAGCCCCAGCCTCGAGACACAGTACCCCAGCGTGATGTTGGTTGCGTTC
>JAHWLF010000147.1:0-19934 GCA_024679295.1 Phytophthora parvispora
CGCGAGCGGCCGCCCGTGTTTCACGTGGACCTGTACCGGCTGGACGCCGTGACGGAGCAGGACGTCGCGGCGCTGGGGCTCGCAGACGCCTTCGAACGAGGTAGCACAAGACGAAGACCTGGCTGGCACGGTGGCGTGGGCTGACGAAGGTATTTGCTTGTATATTTTTTGTTGTTGGGGGTGCTAGGGATTACGCTGGTGGAGTGGCCGGAGCGCCTGGATGAGGAGAGCATGCCGCAGGAGAGGCTGGACGTTCACATCTCGTACGACGAGCAGGACGCGGAGCTTCGACGCGTGGAGTTCGTTCCGGTTGGAGAACACTGGTCCAAGGTTTTCGCGACGGAAACAGAGTGAATTAATGCAGGACGTTATTGGTTAACGCTTCTTCTAACCTGTCGTTGCAGTCATGGGGGTGGAAGGCACAGACGTTCCGTGGCCGATGGACAGCAGGAGGCGCCGGATTTCTTCAGCGCTTGCAGTCGGCGTAGAGCGGAAGCTCTCCTTTTGCTGGGCGAGGAAGCACTTGAAATCGTGGCGTGAAATCACCCCGGAGCGTGTAGAGCACGTCGACGAGGCTACTGTGACGAAGGATTTTTCACTGCGGCAGTCGTCGTTCTCGTCGCCATCGTGGTCGTCTCCCACGATAACCACCGACGGTGATTCTTCAAGGAACCGCAGTTCTTGCTCGACACGACTGAGCCGTTGTCTCTGCAGTCGCTCTCGCTTCGTCTCCTGGATGATGTTGTCCTTTGCTGGTCGAGTGTCTGACGGAGGCAACGCGTCGTCAGTGGGGCCATCTTGTAGCTCATCAATCGCAAACAACGGATAAGCGCCGCTTTTGGACGCAATGAGTTCTTCGATGGATCGCTTCTCCGCATCTGCCATTGCGAACTCGTTGCATTCCTCCGTTCTAGCGCTGCCATCGGCATCGCTGGTAGCTGGATCATCGCTAGCGGCGCTATCTCCAGTAAGCGAGACTTCCTCACGAAGTAGTTTTTCGAGTCTGTCCTCCTCGTCTTTCGTCATGTTAGCTTTCATTCCGTTGGCAACCACCTGCTTGTTTCGCTCAATGAAGTTATTCGTCTTCTTAGCCCCGAGAGCAGCTTCACCCTCAGCTGCTTGTCTGCCGCTACGACCCGTCTCACTTCCAGCTGAGGTGATAGTCGCAATAATCGCTTGTGTCTGCGTCACGAAGGTTCGACTCGGCAAGTTGCTCGAGCTTGACCTGCTTGTTGCGTCACGGGTAGCATTCGGTTGCGGCGGTGACTGCGCTCTCTTTTGTTTCCTTGGCGCTATACTCGAGTACAAGTTTTTCCCCAGCTTCTCTTCCAGAATGGTGTCTAGCTGTCGAATACGAGCCATTTTCAGCGCGATCTTGGCGGCCAAGCTACTGCTACCTTCCGGGTCATCATCGACATCCTCAAGAATTCCCTAGCAAGGCAAATTGAAGAACTACTGTCAAATTTCGATTACAAATCGAATGAGGCGCGTAGACAATCTGAATACTTACGAATGCTTGCTGTTTGGACAGGCCAGACTCGATGAGAACGCGCGACCAGCTTTGCCGCGTGTGGTTTCCATCCTGACTATTATCCTCCTCGCGCACATCCTTTTGAGTCATGAGGGCCACCACTTGCTTGTAATTTCGGGGAAATTCAACGAGGTGCTCCCCGTTTTCGTCGGTACGCGAACTTAGCGAGTTTACATAAGTTTCCAGCTCGTCGCGGATGCGTTGGCGATTCGCTTCATCGTCCAGCAATTGTTTTTTAGTTGCGAGTGCTTGTTTGTATTCGCCGTCATCGCCAAGATCGCCGCCCGGGCTAGCCTTCGTGTGTTGGCGATTGTCGTCTTGGTTTGGTTCTGAACACTCAACACTGCTTTCGCCGTGAATATCAGTCAGAAGGGGGCCGGCAGTTCCGACCGCGCCAGTATTGTCGTCTTCTGGTTGAGATTGGTCTCTGTTTTGAAATCGTTCCGGTTCAGGCGAGGAACAATTGTTGCAGACATTGCTAAGCGAGGTATTCGACGGAGGCAATGGATTCGGCGCAGTTTCAAGGCTGCATTTGGTGTCGTTGAGCTTACTCAACCGATCGATCGAACGCACAGAAAGCAAATGCGGAGGCGAGTCAGGCAAGTGGACCAGAGTTGTTTTGATGTGTTGCGGCGAACTGTGCCAATCTTGAGCTGTACTTTGGCCAGGAGCTGGTAGTAGTCGTTGGATACGAGGTTTCTGCACCACAACAAGAAAGCAAAGGCTCGTAACTCTTGAGGTCGAGCAATTTCAGGGAAAACAGTAAATAACGTACTGGAGTAGTGTTGGGACGGCGAGGCTGATTCAAACCGCCGCCGCCTTGACTTTTGCCTCGATTACCACCTGCATCAAATTGGAGGGAACGCGTAACCAGCGACGGTCGACTCTTAGAATGCGAGCCAGAATGTCGTCCTTCGGAGCGTGGGCGCTGCATGCTGCTGCTTCTGTTTGGAGAAGTTCGATGAGGCGGACAGATCGTTACTCAGTAGCGCAGCAGGTTTCAAAATAGTTTTTTTTTACATACTCGAACCCTGAGAAATGAGCAACAAACGCATGGATTCCGGAACGACTACAACAAAATGCATCGGGAACGTAAGAGAATGGTCTTGACCCGCTCGCACGGTTGATTCTAGTTGTCACTGAATCGGTGGTACTTATAACCGTTGTTGTCCTTGATGTACTTCTTCAACAGATCGTAGTATTTGTGACCTTCCGCGTTGGCGCCTGACGCCGGAATTCCCAACTGTGAGCGAACCCACGCGGGCTTCTTTCCCCTCTGGAACCAATACTGGAGCTGTGCTTTCTTTATGAGAGTTTCCCACGCCCCCCTCTCTTCGGCATCACCGGTATACTCGCTTGTCGCTGTCTTCTCCTTGCTCTCCGTGTGGTGATTTCTGAGGAATCGTTTGCCAGCACCTCCGTTCTCTTCACTTGTCACGCGCCCCCCGTGCAGTTGTTCAGGAAACGCAAAGCCTGCGACCTCCGTGTTATCGGCATTCCCAAGCGTTGGAAAAGCGCTTCCAGAAAGTAGGGTGACTGCACCAAGCAGGAAAAGGTTGTAGAATCGCATGCTTCGGAGTTCTTCTTCTTGAAATTGGGTGTTTGAGCGCTATTGAAAAAAAAAAACAGGGTGGCAGCTAAAAGCCCGCTGTCGTTCTGAAAGTTTGAAAGCACACCGAAGCACATCGAGAACACATTCTCTCAGAGTCGTGGTACATGTAGTGACTCTACCCTTCGCGTAGGTCGTTGCCAACGATCTCGTCTTTTCGGCGAATTTTTTGGGATGGGAATACTGAATCTTCATACGCAAGTCCAAAATCTCTAGACTATCTCGAGATAGTGAGTCGCTGTGAAGTTTGCAGTGCGAATGAATGAACGATGATACAATGTAGGCAAAAATTTAGCTGCTAGGCTCTATGCTTGCTTACGTCATTTGTGTACGAGTAGCTAGGTAATTCGCAAGTGCTCACGTGTACTCTGTATGTCACTGCAGCACGATTCCACGCACGAGAAACGACTGACTGTTGTTGCAATACATCTATTTGGTAGGTTTGGAACTGAACCACGATCGTGACCAAAGTTTAGGGGCTCAACAATGCGAAGTCCCCATCGCTCGAGTCATTCCCACGCTGCGTTAGCGGTGCATATAGCGCAAAGCAAACTTCAAGGCGCCAAATTTTGAAGTAATTCTCAAGAATGGGGGTCCCTAGAACAAATCGCATTTCATTGCAAATTGAGAGCGATTTTGCGATCAGCTATGCTTGCGTCGAGCTATAAAATCACCAGCAAAATACCGCCAAATAATAAGAGACATTGGGCGGCACACAATAGACACTGGAGAGAGTTGTGACCACATGGCTTGCTGGAATATATTCAAGAGATCCCGAGCAAACCAGGGATCCCATTTGATGTTGAGCGTGTTAAGCAACATCAGCAAATTCGGTCGGCTTAATAGCCTCCAAGTAAGCTTTTTTTTCGTGCTTGGAGCAGATTAACAACACATCGATGAAGTTGACCTCAAAATTTGCAAACCCATCATGACTTTGCGCTTCGTCGATCACTGAAAAGACGAGGCACTTGGCGCACCTTAAGAATTCTCTTGCCAGCGAGATGCTTTGGCACAAAGTTATTGAACCCTGCTAGTTCCCATCAGCTTTGCTTTATCATTCATGGTTTCCACAATGAAATATATCAATGTCGCTATCTACGTGGACTTCACACAGGTCAAAGATTGAGCTCGCACATGGAATAATTCAAACTAAACGTGCTGCATTTCGAGGTGATCTACATGTATACTCGAGAGGCATTTAAATGCAGTACTGTATTGAGAGCCTGCACCAAGTAAAGATTCCCATTCTGTGTATTGCCAGGCCGCTTAAGTCATTCGGCTAAGTAATAATATGCGGAATATGTTCGTTACGTTATTCATTCGGGCGGGATGCATGCAGCCAAGCAAACTTGAAGCTGAAATCGGCACCTGAATTAAGGGCATTTAATCAACGGTTAGCCAGCGGTTCACGACACGAGACCGGGAAAGTACCAATACCTACCGATGTGCACCAATGAAATTTGCATGATGTAGATCAGATGAATCAGCAACTTGCCCTGTATGATACCCGCTTGGTTTTCCAGGACGAACGAAAGTTGGCGCAATGATGAAAAGCCCAGCGTGCGCTTCAGAACAATGATCGACACAAGCAGTGAGCCGAACTCCAATAAGCTGTAAATTAGAACGTGAGAGAGAGTCGAGAAAAATGCCGACGGTGAGAGACTTTGCAACATAGGGTAATATGTGCGGTTGGGCAAGTTGTACACGATATAATGATGTGCACCTGTTGTCGGAAACACATATTTGGTCAGATATGTGAACGGTAATAACATAAAAATATTCGGGGGGATACTTACAGTAGACAATCGGCAAAACCACCTCGACGTACTCGACCAGCAGCACATATTCTGTGATGAACAGCACGCGAGCCGTTTCTCGAATAAAATGCGCACGTTCCTCTCGTGTAAATATCGTCTCGAGGCTAAGCGATGCGCTTGACTCACTCCGTTTCACGTTAGTGCTAAGGGATGTGCGTTTGGCTTGCAGCCAACCTTTCATGTCTTTTGTGTCAACGGGAAACACGCGTATTCCACGTGATGGCCGACGTACGATGTCATCGAGATCCTGCTCCGCTGTTTCAGCTATGGGCTCTACACAACGCTGTTCAGCGGGGGCTTTAGAGTTTACCCATTCTTCAACCTGTGCTCGCCAGTTGGGATTGGAAGCGTCCGCGAAGTGGCTCATTGTTCTACTCATGTGTCTCGTCTCGACATCCAACAAGTGCATTGCGAGCTGGATAAAATTGTCTTTTGCGCGTGGGTGGCCTCCAGGAATTTTTGCCATTAAAACCTTGACTTCGTGTAGGATTTCCAAGATATCGTACATTGAGAGAGCAAAATGTAGCAGATCCACAGCCATGATGGTGATCGTCGACGCTTGTGTTGACGCAAGTTGGAGTGCATTCGAAATATAAAGGGCATTGAACACTTCAACGTTGAAAATGACAGCCTCGGGCTTCAAATCGTTTTGGCCTTTTAACGCGCGACTGATCCAGTTCTTGGCTATCAGCTTGATCATCGGCAAGACTATCACGAAAATTGTCTGGTACACACCAGTGAACGATGTGAATCCGTAAATGTACATCGGGTAGATCAGCGTGAGGGAAAGTTGGCAATTTAACACCGTCGTTTGCTGTTCCATCTCCTTTTGTACAAGTGGGCTCGCCTTGAATTGTGCCCCCCAGATAATCACAAAGCAGATCGCGTACACGGTGACGGACGGAGGCGACGCAAGAAGCATGCTGAACGGAACCGGGAAGGTAGTCGCCGTTGCCACCGCATAGAGGGTGGCAACGGCTGCAAGCGCCGTCAGTGTAGCTATAGTCAAGATGTGACGCCACTTCACAACAAGTGCGGTAATATTCCTGCCCATCTGAAAAAGCAGGGACCCCACCATGAAACCTGTCACGAACCCGAAGCGTATGAGGAAAACCCAGTTCGCTCGAACCCCCTCTTCAGGGGGCGCCAACGGTACAGCCTCGACCATGATCGCTAATATGAGGCACGGAAGTGGCGACAACAGCAGTAAAGCCGTCACCCGACTCACCCCGACGTTCTCCACGTAGCCCTTGAGCTTATTAAGTCTGTCAATAGAGTAGCGGCCTTGGAACTCGACCTGAAGAGCGATCCAGGCTCGCCAGAGGCGCTGAACAATGCTGGACAGTCTGCCCATGACCAGTCACTCAACCGCACGTGATCAGCTATTGGGAATGAGAAAGTTATCACACTGAAGATTTATCGAGGCGGTTGAAAGCGGGAATTGTCGGGCAAGAATCGAGGGTGCGACGGTGGACCACTTGCTGCATCCTATCGTAACGACCCCCACACTATTTGTGGCCAACGTCTCACCTTCCCACCCGGGACGAAGCTGTTTTCGTTAGTCCATGCTTCACCTGAAGCATGGACTAACGAAAACACCTGTGCCCGAGCAAGACAAAATAGATCCTTGATCTGATCGTATGGAAAAGGCAAAGTCCCAGCATTTTTTTTAACTTTATGAAGGGCAATTGCCATCTCACACGCCCTGAGATTTCGATCACTGCCATAGTGCCCATGTTCACAATAGTGGATCACAACAATGGGCAACATGGCGTCGGTGATGATTCATGGCGTCATAGAACTTCTGGCAATCATCATTCCGGGCGTGACAAGAAAATGTAAATGCTGCTTCATGGAAAACCAAACCTCAGGCCCACTACACTCGCCCAGAAGCTCAACTCCAATGTTTTCACTGCAGCGTGGGAGCAGTGCTCCGAGCAGCGAAGGTCATGACCAAATCAAGAGCCACGGCATCTACAAGTTGCAGTCTCCACACCCCCGAATCGAACCCAACCAATGATGGCCAACATGCATGTCGCGCCATGTATGAGGTTTCTATACGTCAGTGAATACGGTAAGCTCAAATGCATGGCAATTTTAGGGGTTAACAACTCGAACTCTCAATAGGAATTAGCCTCCCTCTTGAAAAATAGGTGATTCGATTCGTATTTGCTCTGATTGGCTGAACATACCACACATAGCAAACTTGCCCTGCGATGTTCAAGTCCCCGCGTTCCTCTGCAAGTAAGTGCGGTCTCGACCTAAAGGAGTCACTCAAAGAAAGCAGGGCGGACGTCTTGGGTCCACATGCAGCAAACCAGATTCATCTGTGCACTGTCAAGTCCGCTGCGACCGGGAATTTTCTTGATGAAGATGAGAACGCGCTCCAGCTGGAGGAGTTGTGTACATTGGAAGTCGAATCTGTTAGCGACCTGAACAAGTGCCTGGGATCGACGTACAGATGTTGAGACTTCTACAGCCCCTCAGCGCGACGTTCTCTTCGTTGAAAACTGGCCAAGTCCATTTACTCGTCGCGGTTCTCGCCGAGCACAAACGACAGAGCCGAAACACCCTCCCCGAAACAATTGAGATTGATGGCGAAACGATTCCGGCGGGCCAAGTCGAGGTAAATGATACACGCTTCATGCCGTTCTGGGAAACTGCTCGAACGAGTACGGCATTAATGGATGAAAACAACGTGCTCCAACTGCCCGAGGACTGCCGTTTTCTCAACACTACTGTACAACTCTCCATCTTCATTCGTCCGTGTTATCCCCGGCTGCTGCGGAAGGTGCTGCAGCTCACCAGCTATCCCGCCAAGCCGCATGTGATTATCCTGGGGATCTCTGGAATCGGTAACACATATTTCGGCTACTTGCTGTTGTGGCACCTGATACAGCAAGGCGAGACTGTCGTGCACCAGAACAGTAAATCGGATACATTACTGCTCTTCACAACAAGAGGAGTAATCAGCGGACCGCGAAAGCCTTCAGCAAGATTCTTGCCAAGTCCACGACGCATTTCATTGTGGACGGTGTCTCGCCCCCAGGTGTTCAAGCAAATCGACCCTGGTCACATCCCCGCGTCGTACTGTTTGGTATAGCTTCAGTAAAGACCCGTCTACAATGCTATACATGCCGGTGTGGCGTTGGGAAGAAACGTTGGAGTGCCGTACTCGATTGCATCTTCACCCCAGTAGAGAGTTCGTGGAGGAATGTTTCCGTCGCTGGGGTGGAATTGCGCGTTACGTACTGCAGTATGCTGACGATGGGGCCAGGCAAGCAGAGCTACAACAGACCATTAAACGATTCGATTTGAATGCTCTGATAGCTGGTGCTGTGAGAGAGGATGTCTGTGAGGATTCGGTTTCACACCAAGTTCTTCACGTGATTGTTGACGAACTTGACGACAAATTTTCTCTGGACCGATATGCGTTTGCGTCGACGCATGTGGAACGTGAAATCACAGCAAGATTCGTTCAGTACCGCAAACGACAACTGGCCCAGTTTTTGGAGCTCGACTCAGCTCAGATCACCTGTACTACCGCCCCGACACCAGAAGCTACCAATCCGTGGATGCGTTTGAGAATCCAGACCGACTCTTCCAAGTAGCAGTGTCTGCAACACCCTCCCGTAAGCATGCGGCACTGGACAGGCCATGACCCGACAAGTTCGCGAAGATATCCCCACAAAGCCGAAACTATACTTTCTGCTCCCTCCCGAACCGCTCCGTGCTTTCAATGAGCAGCCGTATGTTGATGATGAGGGCTGAGCTGTGCAACCTGCGGCACAGTGCAATGGCGTTCGGAAAATCACACAGCTAGCTATGGAAATCAAGTTTTCAGTCAGCAGCTAAAGTGAAGTCGATGTGGTGTCGTCACGTGCTGGAGCCCGTTTATTGCTGCAGGCCAGCCCTGGACTTAAGTTTTTTTTGCCCGTTCAGTTAGTTTTGCTTCCTTTCACTGTCGCTGTTCTAAATGAAGGTTCATTAAGTCAGTCGTAGCGTCCGAAGATTCAACACAGGCTCCGGTGCAGCCCCTTCGCTGGATGGAGAAACACTACATGTGGCGCTGCCTATTCGTCCATACTTTTCATGTCCGAACCAGCTCGAAGCCCTCATTGTTATGTTATGCCGCACGTAAAAAGCAGCCCTTTGAAAAGGGTCTATCTGCCCGGTAAGAAAGTAGCTGAGAAAGACCACCCGAGGTTGACAGGCGCAAAAGAGTTTCGTAGACAGAGATGGGTTAATCGGGCGTTATCTCCGGCTTCTCTGATTGGCTGAGTATCGCCCCCCATACTTTATCAATCAATTCGGCGACAGAGCCACAGCCGCAGGTCCTGCAGCCAGCATGGGGACCCGCGCGGAGGGCGAGCGGCTGCACTCGACGGTGCGGCTGAACCAGTTCTCGCTGCAGTTCGAGGACGCGGCGCTGGAGGGCGCGTATCAGGCGGGGCTGCACCCGCGCAAGAAGGCGCTGTGGCTGCGCTCGCTGCTGCCGGCCGCGGCCTCCCAGATTTTATTCGCGCTGGCCGACGGGCTCGACTTCCCGGTGGAGAACCTGCTGGTGACGGTGCCCACGCGGGTGTTCCTGGCGGTGGGTGGACGTCATAATTAATTTATTTTATTCGAAGTGCTGTAAATTAGTTGCTGACTGGCTGTGGAAATTTATATTTTTTTACGCGTAGATGCTCCAAGTGGCCATGTTCCTGCTGGTGCGCTGGGACCTGGTGCGGGCCAGAGAGCAGACGATGCTGCTGGTGTCCGTGGCCAGCGGCATCCCCACGCTGCTGCTGTACGCGCTGCAGCGACCGAGTCTCTGCCAATGGGTAACTTTTATTTGTCAGGAGACTCTCACATTTTATCTTGTTTGGGGATGAATCTTGAGTTTTGCTTTATATTGCTGTGTGTAGGACGCGCTGTTCGTGACTTTCGGACTGTCGTTCTACACGATCCCCAAGGTGACGCCGCTGGGCTACGTGTCGTCGTTCTACGGCAGCTGGGCGACGGCGGCGGTGTACGCGGTGCTCACTTTTGTGGTTCGACCACCGACCAGGAGAGCGGAGGGGGTGCTGGGCATCTTCTTCCTGGTGCCCATGGTCTGGGTCTTCAACACCATCGCCTACTACTCGGAGTACAATTCTCGTGAACGGTTTGCGCTGCGTCGGCGGTTGAGGCGTGAAAGCATCACGCTGGCCGTGGCGTGCACTTCCTCGGGAGGTGAAGCCTTGTTGCAGGGCGGGGAGGACGATGGGTGGTTGCTGCTGCAAACTTTGTCGCTGCGGGGCTTGATGGCGGCGAATAGCAACAGTACGGCGTCTTTTGTCGTCGCCGTGATACTGTGGGGAGCGTTTACTTTGGGTGGCTGGGCGTCCCTGCCCGAGACGCTGAAATTCGTGGATGAAGCCACTGGGTGGGCTTGGTTCAGCCACTGTGCTGGTGTGACCGTTTTCCTGCTGGTGATGACGAGACGGCTGCGGTGGCTGCTGGTCGTACCGGTCGTTGGTGCGTTCCTGTTGTGGGTGATGTCGCTGGCAATGCCGGCATCCTGGATTATATTCTCGGCGCACAGTGTGGGGTATGGTCTTTTACTGGCGTCTGTGGTGATTGCCATGGGCGTGTTTAGCTGGTTTGTGTGTGCGTGGAGGGAGCTCGTGTCGTTCCTGACACGGTCGTGCTTCCTGTACCCTCAGCTGCAGGCTGGTATGGAGCGGGAGTACCCTCTGCTCGTTCGTATCGTATCGGAGTACACGGCAGGCTTTGATCCTGAAATTCTATCCGCAAGGGTCCCAACGTCAACTGCAATTGAATCAATGGGGACACAAGTCGCAGAGGTGGCAGTAGCCCCGGCACAGAAAGAGAAGGCTGGCAAGAGGTCGTCAACCACAGCGTCTCCTGCAGCAGAGAAAAAGCGAAAAGCGGAGAATTTGAAGTTATCGAACAAAGTGGAGAACAAAAAGCCTCAATCATCTCTGCCAAGCAAGCAGGGTGCTGTCTCTGTACAGCCTGTGGCCTCTGAAGACGCACAACCAATAAAAGAAAATCTGTTGGTAAGCAAGGACGATCCCTCTGATCGGAAAATGGTATCGGTGCTTCCTTCGTTTAAGCCAGGCAAGTGCTTCTTCTGTTCCAAGAACGACGCCGAGCACTTCGTACCTGCCTGCGGTATGTGGGGCAAGTGGACTCATTGGCGAATGAATCAGCAGCATAACATAAATAACGCTTCTATTGCTGCTGCTTCGTCCGGGGCAGCGCTATCAAAAGGTGCAGTTGCAGTATCGATGTGCACGTCATACTACGATCTCCAGAACGACAAGTCCCAGCTCGAAGCTCGCGTTCAAGACGAAGAGAAAAAGAGTGATGACCTCGCCAAAAAGTTTGCGGCATGCGAAGAACGTGAGCAGAAGCTGTCATTGGAAACAGTGCAGCTTAAGGCAGAGCTCCATGCTATGGAGGAGAAGCACGCAGCGGAGCTGCGACGCTGTGAAATGCATCTACAGGAGAAGATCGAGGCTGTGCAAAAGGAGGCAAACCGCGTAGCTCACGACCGCAAGCTTGAGACCAAAAAGACCGAACTTGCACAATCGGCCGCATTGCAAAAGCGACTCGAGGCTAGTGAGCGAATTGGCGAGGAGGCCAGTATCCGCGCTCAGAGTGCTGAGGAAGAGGCGATAATATTGCATGCAAGTTTACAACAAAGCCAAGAGGAAGTGTGTGAATGGAAAACCAGAGCTGAAAAGCTGAAGAGCCAAGTTGCGAGCCTGGAGCTTCGACAGCAGCAGCAAATCCAGTCGCAGGGTAGAACGTCGCCGCGTTTTGGCCCCTCCGCGTTGGATTTCTCGTTCTCGTCAACTGCAAGTGGTGGGTCGTCGGTGGATGCATCTCCTGTGGCATCCCTGCAGACCTTGCAGCCGGCTGGTCGTCTGCCGTATGCAAAGTCACTGGAGATTGAAGGTTTGCGCGAGTCCAGCAGGCACTCCGAGAATGAGGTCGACTACTCCAAGCGCTGGCGTCTTTTGCAAGCTTCGGAACTTAACAGCGGCAATGAAACATCATGAACATCGAAGTAAATGGCTAAATGATAGCGAGTGGGCCACAATGCCCGGTATCGCGACAAGATGCAAGCCAGAACATGAATGAAGTCTCAAATTTACGACTGGGTATGAGGGATTCTTGATCATTTAGGGTTCTTGCGGACACGCACATGAAGGAATGCACTACATGGACCAAGGTACGTCTCCTGGCAGTATTTGCGCTTGAGACTTCTTAAAAGAATCCAAGAGGCGGTGGGTCTACGCTGCCTGTGCTGTCGAGCTCGCGGTAGTATTGCTTCAGGAGATCCGAGTAGCAGCGAAGTGAATGCGCCGCGTACACCTGGAGATGATGCGGGTATTTGACAGAGCTGGCAAGTCTGCGCAAATCGTCCAGCATGGCCAATTCGTCACCCGGGAGATAACGCAAGTAGTAGGGCGGCTCTCGCCGCAGTTCGGCATCCAGCAGCTCCACTTCATGGCAAGGTTTGCCACCAGGAAGCCCTTCGTTCACACTTGTGGTCGCTGCTGCGTTCGAGTCTTCGGTTGTGTTGCGATTCAAGGTGCGGAAGGCCACCGCACGGTTGCGAGCTGCGAATTGTTCATTCTGGAATGTGCGATTCCCTTCGCGGGCACGACGACGCTCTAGCGATACGATGACTGCCAAGCAGGCGTCGAAAGCCCTCCACAGCGCCTGCTCTGTCCTGAGGACGTTGATGTCGGCGGCCGACATGGTTGGGTTGCACGCAGTGTCTTGGAAGCGGTTGTCGTTGCCATGGCGATCGTAGTTGTCGTCATCTTCGCCCACGTCGTCGTCATGGGCTCTACTCAGCTCGAGAGAGGAGATGGCACAGCGCCCCACAAGCAGGTGGTCCATGGGCGAGTCCAGGACGAAGCGGTTTGCTCGTACAACCCGGTACACGAGCAGGTGGTGGTATTTCGTGCGGACGTCTGCGTTCCAGTGAAGGAAGAACATCATGTGTCGCTGCACGAGAGCCTTGAGGATACTCTGCCTTAGGTCGCCTTCGAAGTAGTCCATGCGATGATACAAGAAGAGCAAGGTGCTGGCGATGATCTCGCAGTTCTCGCTCGAGAGCATGAAGCGCATGCCGGTCGCGAACGTCTGGCCTCGGAATCCAGGCGGCAAGCGATACACCATCATCCCGCTACCCCGACGTTTGTCTGCGCCTCCGATCTCTGTGAGCATCGCGGTGGCGCTGAACCATTCTTCAAAGCGCGTCAGGCACACTTCGACACTGCGAGCGTGGAGAACGTTGGTGCATTCGTACATGGCCAGCACGCAGCTCTCCAGCAACTGATTGTTGCGCAGAAGCTGAACCACGTTGTCCAGCACGGTGCGGATTGCGCGAATCGAGTCAAGCTCAAATGGCAGTCGCTCTTCCTCCTGGCTTCCTGGCTCGATCTCGATGGAGGACGAAGGCAGCGGACCCGATGTATCTCGCACGTAGAGCCATTTGGCCCAGCACGCCTCCTTCAGCAGCAAGAGCGACACTCGAATCAAGAGAGTGTAGCCTGGCAGGCAAGTCCACACAACGTCGCTCCCTAGAGCCGTGTTGGCCGCGTGAAGACACACAAACCCCATGAACTTTGAGAAGAATTCACCGTCGTGACTTAGTCGTTGCAGCCAGCAGTTGCGAGTCGTGTCGGTCATGCGGAAGATGTCGGAGTCTGGGTACGGCCCCAGGTACGGCGAGAAGCGTGACCATCTGAAGAGTGTCGGGTTGTGCCTTACGAACTCCTCTTCGTCGCTGCGTAGCGCTGAGGCAGAAGGTATTCCCGCTGCGAAGTGCTTGTTATTGTAGCGAGTCGTGATCTTGGCAGTGCTGGTTCCGTTTCCGTTCCCCTCCTCACCCAAGATGTAGCCGCCGTATTCCGTCCACCTCACGAGGGAACCCGCGAACGTGCTCCCATTCCAGGGCCGTGAGGACGAAGGACGTCGGTCGGAGTATTTAAGAGGCGGCTCCGCTGCTTCGGTGTTCTCTTCAGACAGATCCTCCACTCGCGAGTCGTGGGCGTTCAGGTGGATCCACTCCTTCTCGCGGTACGCACCAAATATCTGCTCCAGCATCACACTTTGCAGCACTGGCACGCGGAAGTAGCACACGGCAAACACCCGCGCGTAGAACCTCGTTTCCACGAGCGAAATGTACGCGCGCTGCTTGAGTCGAGCAGCTTCTAGGTTCTCGACTGCGTACTTGAAGGTTGCGATGAGCAGACAGCGATACAGATACAAATCCCGCTCGCCGTCGGTGCTGTCGTCACTGTTGCCGTGATTTCTGTTGGTGTACGCGCCGGCATTTTCCGAATCGTCCATGTCGTTGTTATTGCCGCGGGTGTCTTCACTGAAGTCCATCCCGTTGAGTGACGCCGTGGGCGAGTTCGCGAGCCATCCCATGCCAGCACCACTTGTGTTGCCAGTCGACTGCGGGGTCTTGGTCCTTGGATTCACGGGTGGTTCGGCCTCGGACCCGCTGGGTGGCAAGTGAAATTCCACGCGCTCCATGATGATCCCAATGAGCTGGAAGTACATGTTGCGCGTCTCGGTCGGCAGCGTCGCTTTTTCATCGTTGAGACGAGCAACCAGAAACTTCCAGCAGAGCAGCAGCCCCCGCCGACATTGGCGAAATAGCTTGCGGCGTTGGTTCCAGCTCGGAGAAGCTATACGAAAACGACGGAGAATGGGTTAGCAGCCACTTCATTAAAACCCTCCATGTTGGCGTATCATTACCGTTCGGGAAGGCTTCTTTGCCAGCGTAGAACTGGCGGACGTGTTCTTGGTTCTCGCGTCCGGCCATTTGCTGAAGCAGCACAAGCAGATCCCCAAAGTCTCCTGGGGCTTTACTTGCGTTACGCTTGGTCGCTGGACTTGGACTGGGGCATGTGGTGCACTCGGCCACAAGCTTGGGGATCCTGGACAGCAGCGCGGCCCAGTCGACGACGCCTCCTTTCACGTAGTCTTCTATCGTGACCAAGGTATGGCTGGGCGCCCCCGCTCCCGTGAGGGACCCAGAAGTCTCCAGACGAGCCTCCAGCTCGGCGGTGCTGAGATTGCGAGACGTTGACGCGTGGAAGGCCACGGACGACGAGGAACCGTAGGGGCCGCTCACGAATTGAGATCCATTGTCCGAGGGCAAGGACGAGGCTGACGCCTTTGAGTACCCCGACGGGGAATGCGAGTTCTTCCCACCCAGCGACTTGAAGAACCGTTTGAACTTGTTCACCATGAATGAATTCTAGAGGAGCTCTGCTCGCTGCGCGCGAAGTTGGCAACTGGACAGCATAACCCTCCCCTCTTCCAGGGGGCTCAGCTAATGCATCGCTTGGTTGCAACAGTTTCTATCTTTCGCGTGAGCCCGGCCCACTGCAAGGATATCGCCAGCAAACTTAGGTTTCCACGGAAGTTTTCTACCATTCCCCTTTGTTGAGACTATCCCCATAGCAACCGTACATTTCATTCACTTTGCTTTGCGGTTTCGAGGCAGGAACAAGACGGGTTCTGGATAGTATTTGACTGCGTTGAACAATTGCCCCTGGTGGGTACACGAGACTTACATGCAAGTTATGGGGGGAGGGCTAGAGTACAACAGTGATCTTAACACAATCAACAAAAGACTGAGTCGCACAACGCCAACAACTGTGTAGCTCCCAAAGCATCGTTTGATGAGCGAGTCACTCGTGTCCCTCTCACGACCGTTGTGTCCGAAAAATTCATGCTGCAGGAGCACGAATCCTGGATGGCCTTGGCGTACCAAGGTGTGCAGTACTTGTGGAGTCTTCCCAGCGAGCATTCACAGCCGCGTGTTGGATCAGTCTCATTTCGCCTGCCAAGTTCTCGGGCGTTCCTAGTACGTCTTCATAAAGAGTCCATCGCGATACTTTTCACGACCGCCGGCTTGGATGATACCCACAGCTACCTTGACCTGGTCGCTTGCAGGCTTAAAGAATTCTTTGATGGTCGTGGGAACAAGTGCTCTTTCATCCTCATCAACCTATGCGTCCTCCTCCTCTTCAATTTGCGGCAGGGTCTCTGGTACTGGCGACGCTAACGTCAGACGAGAGCCTCGAGCCACCTTCTCGCTCTTTTCGTGGTGCGGGGTCAGGGCCTTGGAGGTGTCACTATAGTTGGAGGTGTCAACTAGAGAGCTTGAGTGGCAGAAGGTGACGAAAGCCACGACCAGAAGCCGTAGTAACAGGTGCATGGCGATAGCCAGATACGACGATGTACGAGGCAACTCAGCTCGAAGAAGCAATTGTAGTAATGAGAAAACTGCCAAGGAGAGATTTTGGTAGTGGCCGAGCGTGTGCGGGCCAACGTAATGCACAATCTCGAGCACGTGAATCGATGAGCAGGAAGGCTTGAGTGTACATGCATGCCGGCCGATCGCCGCGTAAACCTCAAGGCCCTTGCGCTTTACGTGCCTCCTGCTAACCGCCTTGGTTGCGTTAACTAGAAGTATAAGTGTCACGCTTTCGCTGCAGCCAACCACGACATCTCGATGGAAACATCTTCCTTATGGAGATCTTAGGTTGACGCGATACGACAATCGCCACCGCAATTAAAAGCACCCAGCGCAGGAGTAGCTCGTATCGAAGCTGACCCACTCAGCAGTTCAAGCTCAAGGCAAGAACGACCGCTATTGATTTGCAAGGATTGATAGCGGAAGTAGCGATATTCGAAAACAGGAGCACAGTTCACTGAGGGCAAACAATAAATCCTTGGCGCTTTTTCACCAATTCCGACGACGACGGCTGTCCAATAACATTCAGCAAAACTGTGCTGTCCTCGCACGAGTTCCCATGGAGATGCAACGCTACTGCTGCTGCTGCTGCTGGAAGAAGCATTTTATACACCAGCGTCACCACAACACGATTCCTCTTCTCAATTTTCTTCATGACCTCCGTTGCGCCAAAGTGAATCTGGTCGAAGTTCTTGTCTATCACATTTGGAGCGGGTACGATGCAACAAACCAGCAACTAGGGACATACAAACACCGCGAGTGTGATAATAAACACACGTCCGCGACGATAGAACTGGTCGCTGTATGTGTATACAACCCCGGGTATACCAGAAGTTCGGGTTGGTGTTCAAAAGCCGCGGAAGCAATTCGCGCAGTGGTTGCCGAACATGATAACTTGAATTCGCGCAAGCACCTCGGGCAACATGCACTGGATGGGGTGGGTGGCTGGCCTCTTTAGTGGTGTACAGGTAATATTGGTGCAGGTATGGCCAGCCGGCTGTAGGGTGGTGAGGCGGAGGTAAGATTTGGCGGATTAGATGCGAGCAGACAGCGCGGGCAACGTGCGAGGCTCGACGGGGGCAAGGGCGTCGTAGTTGAGGTGATGCGGATTAAAAGAAAATACTACTATGCTAACGTAATGGGTGTACGAGACAAAGTCTTAGTTGTTTGTCGACCAACTGTTGCATAGTTTTTAGCCATTACTTTCTTTCCTCGTGTTGTCTGGCGTACGTGCGGGGTTCAAACCCGGACATCAAAAGTATCATAGTGCAGGAGGACAGGATCAAATTCCCGCGGAAAGTATTGAGCTCAGTGCTTAAAATCTGGTGCAAGACAACTAACCCTGACTTTGTACTTCCGAAGGCGGTGGAGCAAACGGACCCTGAGAAACGACAGGATTATCTTCTTTCTGTTCCATGGCTTCAGCTTTGGTAGTCCTCGAGGGGCGATGATGGCTGTGAAGCCCTAAGTAAGAGCACAGCCTTGCTGTAAAATCTGTATTCTACCGTAAGCAACAACACGAAATTTAACGGGGGGGGGGGGCAGAGAACCTCTATTTATGTTAAACGTTAACTTACTCGAAATTTAAAAAAACACACATTTGGTTTGTGACGAGATCTATGGCATTGTATCGATGTTTTTGTCGTTCTCTTCAAGTTGATGGCAGTGCAATGCGAAGCTCGCTCGCGATGATGTCTCTACATATACATACGTGTAGGAGCATGGCGGTCAAGGTTTACAACTTTTGCTGGTTGAGACTCGGGTTACTGGGCGAAAGCTAGTATATTACTTCGAAGTGTCTAGTACTTCTATACCACCATACTGGCCGTGATATCTTCGGCGCTGCTTTCAAGCTGAGGATTATGCACCACCGATGCAAGCACACTGCTAGTCGACTCAGCCAGCTGCAACTGACGAGCATTTACTCGTACATACGTCAGTTTAGCGCTTGTGAGAGGGTCCGTCTTTTCACGAAGCAACAGCGGCTCCACGTTCGACTCGGAAATGACACGCGTGGAGCTAAACGCACAAACTGGCATCACAAAGATTCGACATGCGACCGCCTGTAGTGCAGGCCACTTTGCACCATCCGTAAACCAAAACTGCAACGATGATTTTGTGCGCTCCTTCAATGTTCGGAAAACGAGCGTCTCGGCCTTGTTGGTCTTCTGGTGGAAAGCCGCTTTCTTGAAATCCATGTACTGCGTGTATAGCGCCTCTTTGTCCGTATCAGAGAGCTGGGAGCCATCAGCACGGCAAGAAGACATTAACTTTTGCTCTGCATCGGCTTTGATATCCACAGGTAAATTCTCGCCTAGTAGCACAGGATCCAATAGGTAGGCCAACACGTGTGCGGGGCCCAATACCTTGTCCTGAAGGCGTCGGACCAAGGCCAGCACGCCTGCCTTTTCATCTGGCTGTAGCAACGTGCTAGCAGCATATTGCTGAGCGAGCTGTGAAAACGATGAGTACACTTCAGACAGTGGCAGCGTCGGGGAATTTGTAGAATCGCTTAATAAAGATAGTAGCGCATGAATGGGGCGAAGGACTTCCAAATATTTTCGTAGCTTCTCAGCGAACTGCGGACTACGAACAATCCTGGTGAATTGAGATTGCAAATGCGCCACACTCGCCGGCTGTTGTCCGAAAACAAATCCATCATAATTATTCTCATCAAGCGGCGGCGAAAAGAGTTGAGTCAGCACGCTATCGGCATCGAGGAACGGCTCTGCTCGAAGAACAGCAATAAAAGCGGCTTCCACAGAAAAGCGTCGTCTCACGGTCACGTGCATCATACTGCTAGCGCTACTACCCGTTTCACGAAGGTAGGAAAACTTCTCACGGCGAGGTAGGAAAAACGTCAAATCTTCGCATTGCAGTGCGAACTGTTGCAAATCCTGCGAAAACGGCAGCGTTGCACTGCGCTTCCTGTCATTCTCTGAAGCGCCATTATTCGGGACGAAAATCTGACGGACCAGTGACATCAACGCGTCCCGCATGCACCCATGGAAGTACATGGCCGGGAACTGCTTTTCCAAAATCTCCCGCGTCTGTGTACTCTGCGCCAATGAATACGGCAACACGCACCCTGCCACGGGACTCGACAGCTTTTCCACCACCCGGGCCACATCACGTGCTGTCCACTCGGCATCAGCATCCCCGCTACTCGGACGGTTCACCGACTCCAGAAACATTGGGAAACTCCCCGAGCTCGCCAAATTGGCCATGTAGTTCACGTCATCACCGTTCGTGTCCATCGAGAGACTCACCGGCACCACTCCACTCTTGAAGAACGCGTCCATCTGCGCCTTCACTCGCTCAAAACACCTGTCCAGCAGCTCCGTCATCAACTTCTCCTTGCTGGGCAGCACGAACCCCTGGTTGTAGCTCTGGAGCGCCTGCACCAAAAAGGGTACTTGCACCTTTTCCTTGTCCACCAATTGGGTCACATCCGTCGAAGTGAACAAATGCATGGCAACATTTTCCTCCAACTTTTTCACATCGGCCACGGTACTGGACCCATTTTCGACGGAAATGGGCATCATAGCAGGCTGGATGGTCTTGAAGCTCGGCGTCAGCGTCGGTGTCTGCATGGCTGGGAATGGGACCGCGACCGGAATTGGGACCGGAGTCGCCGCCTTGCTGCGGCTCAGCGCAGCGCTCTGCTGGCGGCGGCTGATCTCGGCCAGG
>JAHWLF010000148.1:0-19925 GCA_024679295.1 Phytophthora parvispora
GCCTAGATGACGGATAAATTGTGTATTACCCGGTTAAATATTTCATAATAATCATTATCGCCTAGTGCTGCCCGTCCAACGCGAAAACCTGAACTATGCCGCTAAGCGCGATACTTCTTCTCGTAAAGCAACAATACCAAATGCGCACTAAAATATCAAAAGAGTCGTAGTTCACGGTGCTTTCCATACCGAAAACTTGCTTTAACACCACATTTGACCCGCGCCTGGATCGCTGATGAAAGGATAGGTTTTTATAATTTTGCGGTTGGTAGTGAAAAAAATTGTGTAGGCGCTCGCTTCGTGGCTCCCACGAATCTTTCACGTAGATATAAATATGAATCTGCTCGTGATTGTTATTCGCCAAAAAAAGGTGAATGTGTTTTCACCTGTGCGCGGGCTCTTTTGTCACGGTGGATGGGACTGGCAGCGTGACCAAACCGCGTATTGTATGTAAAGTCAGTTCTTGTACATACCATACTATAGTATATCAATACAATAAAACACTTTGATTTCTTGTCAAGCTATCATATGGATTTTTCGTACGTGTATGCGTTACCACAAATTTGTGGAGACGGATTAGAACAAAATAATGTTTCCGAGCCTGAACCGCATAGATTGAAAGCCGCGTCTCGTTTGCTTCTATTGATGATGAAAACCACTTAAAAGTGATACCATAAATTACAAAAAAAGCACTTGCAACAAACCATTAAATGCCATCCTTCGGTATATCGTAATTATTTTGTATTGTTTTTCAGCTGAAAGCGCATATATTTTGTCATTGTACTTGATTGATTGATTGAGGGCCGAATACTGTAGCGTAATTCGTGTCACTGAATTATACTTTGAATTGATATAGTTCGACACTTGCTGCATGTTTCCACTGGACATCTGTACGATTTTGATAAGTTAACCGTATAAAAACACAAATTTGTTGTCTTAAAAATGACCTCATCTTGTCAGTAGGTCTTCAAAAGTGTGTCATTTTCCCACAAAATCGTCTAAAATGCCGACTTTTGGCGGGTGTTGTAGTTATCGTATACCCTACCGAGATAACAACTAAGTTTCTAGAGCTTCACTGACTGGAATACGACCCATCAACCGTACTGGCCTCTGACGATATAGTTCGTATATAGCTGTATCGCTCAGCGACAGCCTGTTTCGCCGCTATTTGGGCGCATGCAACGTCCCCTGCGCTCATGCTGGTCACTTCGCTGACGCAGGCCGAGCAAAATGTCACCTTCCGCTGCGACAGCAACAAATCAGGATCCACAAAACTCAACTTGCGGGAGATTTTGCACGCGGAGCACAAGAAGCCGAAACACAGCTTGCACGTGCTGCTACTTTTGCCAAAGTCGCCCATACGACGACTGTGGACTGGCGACGAGCACGTCACGCACACTCTCAGTTTGTTTGGTGCGCCGTGGAGCTTGGATTCGGCGTACTTCTTGTCGAGCATGTAGGTGAGCTTGCGCATCTGGCCGCAGTACACGTACTTCAAAGTAGAAAGGAATACATTGGCCATGGCTGGAACCGCGAGCTTCCGAATCATGCCGTTATCAACCGGATCCATGACACAGGTGGCGTACATTTCCAGGGTATTAGGGCCAATTTGCTGCCAAAGTGCAATGACTGACATGTTGCCACGAACCCGATTCGGAAGTTCTCCAGTCTGCGGAAAACTTACGGAGTGTAGTAAGTGATAACCAATGCGCTCACCTCGATCATCAGTGACGAACCCTGTGCCTTCGAGGTAAACGTAGTCGCGGTTTTTGACGAAGCTGGTCGTGTGGAAGGGAATATCGATCTCCATCCACTTGAGAACCAGCGACTGGAGCGGCTTCTCCTCTGTCGGCAACACGATGTCTTCTAGCACAGCTGCCCCACTGATGTCGTTCACGTACGAAGCCTTGATACGCATCGTCTCCAGGTCTTCACTAATCACACCGAACATCAGATCGTCGAGTTTCCCCTCCATTTTACCGACACAAAGCAGCATGGGCAGTCCGGATCCAGTCGGTTCATCACCCGCAGTTCCTGGATGCAATGGTTGTTTCTCTAAGTACACCTTGAGTTTCTCGGCTTCTTTAATCGGCTTCCAACGGTTCGGGTTAATGGTACGCTTGGAGCTTGAGGTGAACTTGGCGTAGTACTCGATATTGCTAGCGATGCATTGGTTGGCGAGGTCTTCGAGTTTGACGCGATCGTCCTGAGTTAGATTGAGCTCCTGGAACGGGTTGACGATGAATCGGCCCTTCATTGCGTTGGCGCCGTTAGTGGTGAAGGTTGCAAATACACAAGTGAGCGAGCCGAAGCGCAGCGCGATCCACAGCAATGTGGGTATTCGGTAGAACAACTGATGGAGACTAGCCATCTGCCTAGCCACAGCTGGCATTGTGCCGCACCCGCTACATGCATTATCTGAACGGTGTAGGAAGCATACCATGTGCAGAGATACTATCTCCAAAACGGGGAATTGCAATCCCTATGGATAGCGTTAAGCTACCGGTACATGTACTAGCATTTGGGCTGGCTGGTGTACAGTGCGCGAAGTTTCCAACGCTACAACAACGCGGCGTTTTGCACGCAGGCTACAGCGAAATCAGAAAGTAAACATCTTGAGGCGCGATGGTGAGTCTCGACTGGTTTTAACCAATGAAATCGAAACGTTAAAAAGCTTAGCTTACTTATGGCCCGGTAGTCAAAAAGTTAAACGGCATCCTACGCAGTGCTTAGCAAGCCCTAGGACGTCGTATTAGTAGTTTTGGTTTCGTCTGCATGTAGCTACAGTAAAAAGCGTAATCAGCCTCGACGCCTAGTTCGTATGGATGCACAATTAGTCTGGTCGATACTAATAGTGTCCATGAAACTCACGGTCTAATACCTGATAGTTTCGCCACTGGAGACTCTCTCGTAGAGAGGACTAGTAAATAAATTACACCAAGTGATGAAGGTCTCTCAAAGTGATCTATTTCAGCGGAAAATAAGTATGCTGGCATCGAAAACGATTAACAAATAATAGCAGACTAATAAGGTTACAATACGGGCCCATAAAGTTTCATAGTTAATGCGCATATAGGAAGGAATTCAAGTTGATTAACTGGTTATTCCTGGTTGCTACTACACTTGGCTTGCTGATTGAATGCTGAAAGTCGTTGATTTTGATTCTGATTGGTTTGAATGAGATATTGGTTTTCTGAATGCTTATCTTTTCTTATCATCTGGCTTGGAATGTCCCTCCCCGAACGCACGCCAAGTACGTAGCTTCGTGGTCCGTAGACCACTGGACCACCAGGGGGCCCTCGTTAATGCGCATATAGTCTGGATGCGTATTTAGTATTGATAGCTTGATTCCAGACTAAAAGCGTTCTGGCCGCTCCGAAATCGCTGCCCTAAATAGTTTGTTCCACACTAATTACACTTGTTACTGCAGCTAGCGAACTTCGACAAATTATTTTGCTGGGTAGCGTGTACTGCACATGCCATGAATTGGACTGTTTGCGGATGTTGAGCAATATTAAATAACAAAATAATGACTGGCAGGAACTTACTGAAATTCGTCAATAAGCTTAGTACGAAAACTAGCAGCGCATTTAACTTTCCCCGTCCCTGGTGGGGCATATTCTACTTATCCACAGTCAACGTACATGAATTACCTCTGTGCCGCCTCCAATTGCCTAACACATGGCCCATGAATCCCACGAAGGCCATGCATGTTCCTCCACCCTGAACCTTTGCCAAGTTTCAAATACAATGGAGCGCCAACCATTTTTCTGATTTACGTTCATATTTCCTGTGATGTTTTCCAAGGACCTTTTTGGGAGTGGATTCAAGCCACGAAGCACTTCTCGTTGCGTCCGCTCAAGGGTTCTGACGTAACATTGGCGATCTGGGCAGTTGGAGCCAGCAGAACTATCGCTAGTAGCGATTCGCTACTCAACCGTGGCCCACAAACTTATGGCACCAGAAGTGCAAGAAGGGGTCCCAAGCGCAGTTTTCTTTTACTTTGTACTTCTTAGGTACAGCAGACGTGACGGCAATATGAATAGCGATCATTCGTTGTCAATATCTATTTCCCATATCTGAAACTCTTACCGGAAGCTGTTTCTGTTGTTCTAGTATCGGCTCGCTTCACACTAAGCCTAAAGGTGGTAAAACTTCTAGAGCGTTATAGCTAGCTGCTGTCCGAAGCTATAGTCCGAACAAAACTAGATCGTTCAGCCATGGACTGTCTAGCCGCAATTTGAGCACATGCAACGTCAATTGCGCTCATGCTGGTCACCTTGCTGATGCAAGCCGAGCAAAACGTCACCTTCCGCTGCGACAGCAACAAATCAGGATCCACAAAACTCAACTTGCGGGAGATTTTGCACGCGGAGCACAAGAAGCCGAAGCACAGCTTGCACGTGCTGCTACTTTTGCCAAAGTCGCCCATACGACGACTGTGGACTGGCGACGAGCACGTCACGCACACTCTCAGTTTGTTTGGTGCGCCGTGGAGCTTGGATTCGGCGTACTTCTTGTCGAGCATGTAGGTGAGCTTGCGCATCTGGCCGCAGTACACGTACTTCAAGCTGGCAAGGAACACGTGCACCATAGCTTGGGTGGCCATCTTCCGAATCATGCCAGTGTCCCCGGGATCAACGACGCAGGTGGCGTACATCTCCAAGGTGTTGGATCCGACTTGACGCCAGAGACCAATGATGGAGACGTTTCCACGAACGCGGTGCGGCAGCTCGGCCGTCTGCGGAAAGCTCACTGAGTGGATTAAGTGGTATCCAACGCGCTCGCCTCGAGCATCATTGACGCATCCTGTGCCCTCGAGGTAGACGTAGTCGCGATTCTTGACGATACCGGTGGAACATAGCGGGATGTCGACCTCCATCCACTTGAGAACCAGCGACTGGAACGGCTTCTCCACTGTCGGTAGCACCACATCTTCCAATACAGCGGCCCCACTAATATCGTCGACGTAAGAAGCCTTGATACGCATCGTCTCTAGGTCTTCACTGATCACACCGAACATCAGATCGTCCAGTTTCCCCTCCATCGAGCCAACGCATAGAAGCATCGGAAGTCCGGACCCTGTTGGCTCAGTACCAGCAGATGATGCAGACAAAGGTCGGTCCGACCTCTCAGAGTACACTTTGAGTTTCTCGCCTGCCTTCATCAACTTCCAACGGTTTGGGTTAACGGCGCGCTTAGCGCTCGAGATGAACTTGGAGTAGTACCCGAGGTTAGTAGTGATGCATTGGTTGGCCAGATCTTCGAGTTGCGTTCGGTCGGCGGAAGTAAGTGCCAACTCCGGGAATGGGTTGACGATGAATCGGCCTTTCATCGTGGTGGTTAGACTGCAAATACACGAATGAACGCAGAAAACCAACAGGGCATTCCGTTGTGACTATTCAATAGGGCAACCGATAGACATTAGGCTCACACCTGGTGCTGTCCCGCAACCCGTACATATACATGAAACGTTACAGGCAAACTTTTTATCGAAACGGGGTTTTGTATGCACCGTACATGTATTTGTGGAACTCGAGCAGAATGGATATTTGCGCGGTCTGGCTACGGCGTCCTTCCACTACACTACAACACGCAGCGAAATCAGAAGTAAACATCGAGTTAAGCCGCTCAAGCGTCGATTGTTCTTGCTGTTGCAACGTGCAACTTGCAACGACATTTTTAACTGGGCAAAGTGACGACGGTACGGAACGAAGGTTTAGCACGCAGCGCACCAACGAATCGCTGGCGACGAAGCACGCAGGACAAGGAATATCCTTGAAGGCAGGCGGCAACTTGTCTGGCTTTACAGTAAGCGTACAGTCCTCCTAATCATTCAGCCGGAGGTTGAGAACCAGCTGGGATACACTAGAGGCACCAAAAACTTCCAGTTACTAAAACAACTATGGGCGACCCATCTCACCTTCGCGTTTATCTTACTCTTCCTCACAACAGGCTGGTACGGCTGTAACACCAGTCTCGCGGTGCGGCTGTACATACAGTACGACAGGTCAAAGTGTCAGCTCAACAGCACCGTGTCGGCGGCCACATCAACGTGTCCTTCAACGTTTAGGTCAAATTCCGCTAAAATGCCCCTGTTAGTACCGCGACCAACAAGAAGGCGCAATGTGCGGTATTATATAATACCTGCAAGCCAATTGATTCCTCCGAAGGAAACGATTCAAAATCGCCGTGGCGCAGCTTCAGTAATACAAAAGTAATTTAGATGACCCTCTCAACTCTCATCGAACCTACTTGATGCAACAACCAGGACTGCTCCGTTTCGTCCAAAAAGCCCTCCAAAGCCAAGCATCAGACGGTGAGACGGTGCCACCTACACAGCACATAAAGCTCAACAGGAGTCAAATTTATAGCGAACCCAATCGTTCCTATTCGCAGTGCACTGAACAGGTACAGGTATCAAAAAGGGCCACCAAAGTGCAATATCTTCGGGTACGAAGATATGAACCACGCTCTATAGTATTCATACCGCCACGACTCGAACACCTAGTGAGTTCCACGAACATGTTCGTAAATTTTATGACACACTAACAGGATTAATAAGTGTTGTTTGCAAATGTGCTCGTTTGTGTTTTTGAATTCATAGTTCTAACGACAACTGCATATAAAACAAAAATCCTCTACTACAATTCACAATGTTTCACTATCCGCGTGTTCTTCCCGAACATCAAGCTTGAACTTTCGAACACGCTTGGATTTAGTCACAATACGAATCTACCATACCAGTGGTAAGGAGGGAACTTCGTGGTGCCACCACAGATGGTGGTGGCATGATGCCACCGAAGTTCCCGCCTTCAAAGTAACGCAAATAGCAAGCTCAAGGTCAGCTTCGCACCCCTGGTGCAGTTAAAGCATAAAGCAAAGTTTCCACGATGCAGTCGGGTCACGCTTCCTCAAAAGAAAATAGTTGCACAGAAGCATTTCCTATTTTTCAGCGTATGGAACTATTCCTACCGTCTAAACCATTTCTGCTCGGTCATTCAAAGCTCGACGCTTCCGTAATATCGGAGTGTGAAGACGTCGAGAAAGCTTTATAGGCTCTGTAACCTGAAGCTTGGTCTATCGCAGCCTTCTTCGCGTCGCAAGCGGTAGCAGTGCTGATACACTTAGAGCAGAACGAAACTTTGCGCTGGATTAGTTTGCCGTCGATGGCGATAAAAGTGATCCGCCGTCGGATCTTGCACGCGTAGCACACACAGCCGTAGCACAGCTTGCATGTGCTCTTGCCAAGCCTGCCCCTGATCCCCGACGTAGTTTTCTTGTTGCACATCACACAGTTCTCATTTCGTTGGGTCTGCCGATCCATCGAGTGCTGGTGCTGAAGCATCCACGACATTTTCTTCATCTGGCCACAAAATACAAGGTCGGTCGCTGACAGCAGTGCCTCCGTAGCAACACGGATCGAAATGAACCGCATGACGTCGCCTCCAGGAGCGACCGTGCTAGTTCCAAAGACGTCAACGACGTTTTCCTCGATCTGGCGGAAGAATGTAAAGTATGAAAGGTTGGCGCGAATGATATTTGGTCGTGGCTTGGTTTGCGGAAACTCGATGGAGTGGATTAGGTGGTAGCCGACGCGGTCGCCGTTGGCAAAGTGAAGAATTCCTGTTGCTTCAATGTACACAAAGTCTCGGACCTTGACCAGACTCGTCGACTGGAGCGGGGCATCAATTGTCATCCACTTGATAATGAGCGAGCGGAACGGCTCCTCCTCGGTGGGCTCGACAATGGGACACAAAATCGCTCCGCCGTCGAGATCGTGAACGTATGAAGCCTTAACACGCATAATGTCCAACGTAGGGTTCACAACGCCGAACATGGCGTCGTCCAAGTGGCCAACAACCGTTCCAACACGCAATATCACCGGCATTTCTCTCGTCCCAGGAGCCACATTTCCCTGTGCGGTAGCAGGATTCCACGACTCCATCCCCTGGTTGCTATCCTGGCGACAGCGGTCCTCGTACACATGGAGATCGTCCTTGGACTTGAAATGTTTCCAGCGTCGTTCGTTCACCCTGCGGTTGTCCACAACGACAAAATCCTCGTACTTCTGGAAGTGACTCTCTACAAATCCGTTCACGAGGTCGATGAGCTGGTGCTTCTCTTCCTCCGAGACCTGAAGGTCCGGGTAGGGGTTCTCGGCGAAGCGGTCCCTCGGCATCGTTAGTGCAGCAGTGTCTTGTGCCCCACGTGTAGGAAATTGGCGACTGAACGCAAGGCGCCGAGTTGGGATCTGCTGCTGCACACCATGATCATCATCGTTGACGTCCTACCTGCGAACGTGCGTATGTGGTAAAGACTGACGTTCGCACGCGCGCAGGCTGGAATGTACATACAACTGGCCTAGTTGAACTGGGTATCGTGTAACTCTGCGTACCTGCCACTGTAACAGGCAACGTTGGGCTTTGTACAGTGCCTGTACGCTCGATTCGACTACAGCAGGTTTGTGCAGTCCAAAGTTGCCATAATCCTATGCTCGGAAAGCGCATGTCGGATGGGGACGACATCCGAAAAAGCATCAACATCCATCCAAGTGGTAATGCAGCACGGTTCAACAGTTCAAGGTGGTTTTATCCGCCGCCATGTTCTTCGTACAAACGCCTTGGGCCGCCTTCGAGCTCCCCCGTAGTACCATGGGTCTTTCCCTGTATAATAGCACGCACTGCTGCATTTCGAGAAGTCCAGATAACCAATAACACGGTTAATCATTTCTCTTTCAGTTCAAGGTGGTAAGCAACACCGCCGAGCTGGGCCCACAGACTGGCGTTCAGGAAGGCATGGAGGCCCGCAATGCAGTTTCCTTGTTAGTGCATGTGCATCCGTTACTCCGCTGCGCATCCAACGAAAGCAATGCAGCTGCGAGTTTTAAGCATCCAGACGTTTTCAATCCTGAAAATATGAGGTCTGTTCCGGAAAGTGACCGGGAAAGCCTAAAACTACCGTACAATTTCTACGCTACCGAAACGCCCTATACGGTCGAGTGTCTTTTGTGCTTGCTCCAGGGAAGCACGTTAGCCTCGATCCCAGGACGAGACTGAAGACGTTGATGGTGGCGAGAGACGGAAATGACGTGCCAACGATGCAATGGTTCACCGAAAATCCGTCCGCATCGTATCATGAAGTTCATGAAGTTATTAGTGAAGGGGAGGTCTCTTCGCACACGATTTCTGCCTACATTTCCAAAAGCCGCTACGTGAGAATTAATGTCCGGGTTGTAGGAGCCTTGCACAACAAATCCAGCGCTACATACCAAGCTTTACACGTTAGAATGGGGACAATATTCATATGACAATGTCTTCAGAGATATCAGGGCTCTAGTGTCTACGTAGATCCATGAAAGGGTGTCAGCATGACTGTTTATCTGCTCCATTGTCGAATACACATCTTTTCAGTTGCATGGGCTTCCTAGTGTTCCAGAACAGCGCCCATTCAACCTGGCAGAGTGTTGTTTTCAGTTGAATTGTATTATTCCCGAGCGAGTGCTAAGGATGCAACCAATGTGAAGCCTAAACTGATATTTTATCCGCTGCGGCAAGCTCACTTGCAATCTGTGGATTAGCATTTTAAAAAAAATGTGCTCGCGATACATTCGAAGGCCTTTCATCTATCTACTCAGCGCTCAGTCGCATCGTACTTCACTTCCCTAGCTGCTAATCACTCCCAGAACGTCTTAGGTGCGTTCCTAGCCATCCTTCACGCCTTTACAACTCTGGGTACTGTATCTTCAAAGAACTACATTTAAATTTACTTAGTCGCGTTGAACAATTATCACTAGTCGAAAGCTGAGAGCTCTGAAGTGCTTCTAGTGTCTGACTGTGAGGAAGTCGAGAAGGCTTTGTAGGCCCGATAACCTGCCGCCTGATCTCTCGCAGCATCTTTCGCATCCCATTTGGTCGCGTCATTCACGCACTTGGTGCAGAAAGATACTTTCCGCTGAATAAGCTGGTTGTCTAGAGCGATGAAGCTGATGCGCCTGCGCACCTTGCAAGAATAACACACGCTACCGTAGCAAAGCTTGCACGTGCTCGCGCCAATGAACCCTCTGATCCCCGCGTTCACCTTCCTCTCGCACATGACGCACTTCTCGCCGCGCTGGTGATTTTGAAGCTGGAAAGCCGAATGCCGGTGCTGTAGCATCCAGGATAACTTTTTCATCTGCCCACAGTGCACGTAGTTTGTTGCCGAAAGCAAGGCTTCCGCGGCCACTTGAATGCCAATAAATCGCGCGATCTTGCCTCCAGGAACCACGGTGCCGCTTGCGTAGAGATCGATTGCGTTGTGCTCAAGCTGCCTGAAGAAGCCGAAGACAGATAAATTCCCTCGGATCATGTGTGGCAGCGGCTTTGTCTGAGGGAAGTCGATCGAGTGCAACAGGTGATACCCCACGCGATCACCGTTTGCAAAGTGGACGATACCCGTGGCCTCGATGTACACGAAATCTCGGCCCTTGACCAGACTCGTGGACTGCAGCGGCAAGTCGATACTCATCCACTTGATGATCAGCGACCGGAACGGCTCCTCCGCGCTGGGCTCCACTACCGGGCACAGCACCGCTGCACTGTCGAGGTCGTGCACGTACGAGGCTTTCACGCGCATGACGTCCAGCGTCGGGTTCACGACGCCGAACATAACGTCGTCCACGTCGCCGACCAAAGTGCCGACGCTCAAGACGACGGGGATGTCCTTCGCAGCCGCATCCTCTTCTTTGCCGGACCGCTCCGCATACACGTGCTGACTGTCCTTCGTTCGCACGAGCTTCCAGCGCTGCTCGTCCACCTTGTGCTTGTCGACGACGACAAAGTCCTCGTACTCCTGGAAATGCTCCGTCACGAATCCGTTGACGAGCTCGATAAGCTGCAGTCGCTCCTCGTCGGAGACCGTCAGCTCCGGGTACGGATTCGCGTTCACGAACCGGTCCTTGGCCATGGTTGTCGAAGTGGTGAGCAAGTACGTATCCAGATCTCAAATCGGAGACTGAGCAGCAAGTGGTAAGCTTGCATTGTACACTGATCCCCCAGTCCCATCCCTTTTGATTCGAGAGTGCGCCGTGCGTGCCTCGAGGGTAAGACAGATAGGATGTTGACAGCGTCAGTCGTCCTCGACAGATGGGACCTTCGCTAATCGCCGTAAACCTGCCAGGCCTCCTTTCTGCGGGATGCCTGGCGGATGGTGACGGTCGAGGTCGCGATCTCCGCTCGATTCCATCTTTCCCCGCACAATACTGCAGGCACAACTCGCAAACTACATGCACTTGGTAGGATTGGCTCTGAAGAGCACAACTCGACCTCCCAAAACCTTTAACCAGATGTAGCCATGTTAAACATACAAATACTTATCTCGGTAATGTGGTGCACACCAATCCATTTGTGAATTCAACAAGACCATACAAACTTCAAGGTACAAGTAAACTAACCGGAAATGACGAGTTCTGTGGCTCCGCTGCAGTCGTGTTCCGCGCCAAGACGCAGTTCCTGGACGTTTTTCACGTGGTGGACGCTGTGTCCGAGTTTCTGGACACGTCGGTGAACATTCCGCCGCTGCAGGCGTGTAAACTAAACTCCGTAAAGTTACTGGACCGCATCTGGGAAGTTTACACCTAAAGGACCAACGGAACTTTTTCGTTGTGGTGGTTCCTCCACTACGGCAAATACTATCGACAATGTTTCTTCACTTCGGCCTTGGAACAGGCCGCTCCAAGTCAAAATTTGGAAGTGATTCGGTGAATTTCGAAAAAATGCCCGGGATGTCGAGTTTCCTCGGAAGTGATGGCTCGTGCGTGTCAGGCTGGAACTTTAGAGTTCTTTCGTGAAAGTTGCACTCAAGTCTTGGAGGAAAGAGGGAGATTTGATCACGGACACCAGGTCGAGTGGGGAAATTTGACCATGCCGGCTGCGATTCTGGGCCGTCGAAGTGACATTGGGTGGTGGCTGTATCGCCATTTTCCAGACGCCTACTACGACTTGAACACACCACTGGAGTCGGCGTTGAAGATGGGGGACATTTTCATCGCGGAGTGGCTGTTGAATCAAGGTGCGCAATGGTAACACGGACCCCGTCATATCGATGCTAGCTACGCTGCGGACCAGGGACGACTGGATCTGTTGCGATGGCTGGATGAACGGGGCGAGGTTCGTGAAGTGTGTTATTGATGATGAAAGCAGCGAAAGCAGGGCATATGACATTTGTGCGCTGGTTGCTAAAGCGGCGAGTAGCAGGAGAGCCAAACGTTTATACTGTTGCAAGAGCAATGCTTGAGCTCCACGCCACGGCTAGCCATAGACACCTCGAAATTGCGAAGTATCTACGCGAGTTTACGAAAGAGGCGGAGGAATCCCAGTCCGAAGAGCTGGATGAACAGATCGAGAGCGCTCGACGAGAAATTGGAGATGTGGACTGGGCCGAAACCATGCGAGACGCTGCGGAGAAAAGATATCTTGATGTTGTTCAGTGGCTGTATCGAGAGTACGGGGACAAGATTGATCTTTTTGTTGATAACGATGGCGACTCGACCAACGCGATAGATGCTGCTGCCGGCAATGGCCAGCTTGAGGTCGTGCAGTATCTCCATGGATTCCAAACTCTGATTAACTTGGCCTCGAGGAAGCGAAAGCGAGAAGAAAAAGAGCCTGCTATTCGTTCGATACCGACATGTTCAGAAGCAGACATGGATGTTGCAGCCTCCCACGGACACCTGGCGGTTGTGCAATGACTCCATCAGAGCCGAACTGAGGGGTGCTCCACTCTTGCGATGGATGATGCAGCGGCGGGTGGACATTTGAAAGTGCTGCAATGGCTCCATGAGCATCGTTCGGAGGGCTGTTCGAAAGCGGCTATGGACAACGCAGCACAAATTGGGCACCTCGAGGTTGTGCGCTGGCTCCATCACAATACGCAAGCTGGGTGTACGAAGGCGGCGATGAATGTTGCGGCAATGAATGGGCACCTTGATGTCGTGAAATGGCTGCACGCGCATCGGTCGGAAGGATTCACTCTAAATGCGATGAACTTGGCGGCTGGTTCTGGTGCGTTGAATGTCTTCACACGAATCGGAGTGAGGGCTGTACGATGGATGCAATGCTGAGGGCAGTAAGAGGCGGTCGTCTTAAAATGTTTCAGTGGCTGCATTACAATAGGTCCGAGGGCTGCAGGAGTGACGCCGCCGGTGCCGCTGCGGAGGAAAATCATTTCGAGGTTTTGTTATTTCTATACCATGAATGCCATGTTCAGTGCACTGAAGATGGCGTGCTCGCATGCTGGGATGCTGGCTACTGCGATATTCACTTGTGGAACGTCGAGCAGCAGTCAGACTTTCGGGATTTGATCTAACGCTGGCTTCGAGTCTTCAGTGGATTCCCTACTGGATTATAAACTCACTTGATGATTTCATTATTGCGCTCTTGCAGCAGTCCATACTCAAATTTGGTCGGGGAGAACCCCGCAAAGGTGACTCCTTCCTGTGGGAGCAATCCTCTCATCACCTAATCAATTAAAAACCAGAGGCTTTGAATGACACTGGGGGAATAAGTCCAAACACTGGAGGTGTTCTAAAACACCAAGGGGATGGCTTCTGAAGGAGAAAGATCGGAGAGAAGCGGGATGTCTTCATCCTCATCACTCTCCTCCATGATGGCCTGCAGCTCGTCGTCCATGAACGACGAGTTCTCTGAGATGTCGGTTTGGGACGATGCCGTTGACGATGTACTCTTGTGTCTCTTGTATAAGTTGTATCCTGTGGCTTGCTCTCTTGCCGCCTGCTCCGCGCTGAATTCCGTAGCCTTGGTTATACATGTTGCGCAGAACGAGACCTTGCGCTTTTCCAACTTGCCGTCCAGCTCGATGAAAGTGAGGCGCTTTCGGATCTTGCATGAGCGGCACAGCGGGCCGTAACAGAGCTTGCACGTACTTGAGCCTACGAGTTGTTTGCCTGAAATCGGACAGAGCATGCTCTTCTCGCACATACTGCAGTGGGCGCTCTGCATGTGGCTCTTCCGCTTGTTCGCGACGTGGTTGTGCTGCAGCATCCACGATAGCTTCTTCATTTGTCCACACTGAACGTTCTTCGCGACTGAAAGCATGGTCTCCACTGCAGTCGAGGACCAAATAAAGCGTTTGATTTCACCTCCAGGGTCGATCGTGCCGCGCGCGTAGTGCTCGATAACGTTGTCATCAACTTGGCGGAAGAACCCGGAGATGGACAGGTTGCCACGTATCGTATTCGAAAGCGGCTTGGTCTGCGGGAAATCGATCGAGTGTAACAAGTAGTAGCCGACTCGCTCGCCGTTCGCAAGGTAGATAAAGCCCGTCGCCTCGATGTACACAAAATCTCGCCTCTTGACGAGACTGGTAGCCTGTAGCGGCAGATCAATCGTCATCCACTTGATGATTAGCGATTGAAAGGGCTCTTCCTCACTCGGCTCAACCACAGGACACAGGATCGCGGCACTGTCGATGTCATTTACGTACGAAGCCTTCACGCGCATGCTGTCTTGCGTGGGATTCACGGCGCCGAACATGAGGTCTTCAAGGTCGCCATTGAACGTTCCGACGCTGAGAACGGAAGGTAAAGCTTTCACCGGAGGTTGTTTCTCAGCGCTGACGCCGATTGTTTTCCAAGGTTCGAAATTCACGTCAGCGGACTTTCCTCGAGAGCGAGCAGCGTACACGTGCTGGTTGTCTCGGGACTTGGCGTGCTTCCAGCGTCGCTCGTCCACAATTTGCTGGTCGATCGCGACGAATTCGTCGTATTCCTGGAAATTGTCGTCGACGAATTCGTTGATCAGGTTTTTCAAGACCCTGCGGTCTTCCTCGGAAACCTGCAGGTCCGGATACGGATTGTCGGAGAACCTGTCCTTCCCCATGCCTGGTGTGTACAATACTCGCGCCGGCGGAGTGCGGGTGTCGTAGACAAACAGCAAGTGATACACCGAGTGGGTCGGACAAAATTCTGCCGAGGTGTACGTACAGTGTGTTACTTCGATGGAGGAACGATTAGAAACACGATCGGCAGATCCATCGTCTGTGGAGCGGGCACGAGCTTTGCCTGGACGCAATCTCCGCAGAGAGAAGAGCATGTTTCTCAGGAAAATGCTTTTCCGATTTGAGTCGCCTCTGGTGAGCCGGAACCTCCCACCCCACGAAGTCCTTGCGAAGGAGCTGCAGCAAGTTTGAACAGATGAATCGTAGTAACGGGACAAATAAACACGCCGAGATAACAGCAAGTGTAATCATGCAATCTTCTTTTTTCTCGCAGGATACTGCTCTCCAAGGTGTTGTACAATTATGGCATAAGACTTGAAGCTCCATTCGAAACTGCGTTTTCGATTGAAAAGCAACCGAACAGCACAACTCAACGAACACCGAGGTACATTTCATGTCCTCCACACCACGAACACTTTGATCCACTATGTCATACGTAGCATAAGCAGAACATCTCAAACATAAAGATGACGTCGAATCTAGTTCCGCCATTGCTGGCGCCGACGCTGGCCTCCCACTCCTGGACCGAGTTCCTCACGTAATCAATGCCATATCGGTGTTTCTAGACTCCTCCGTGAGCGTCCCACCGCTCGAGGCGTGCAAATTGGGGTCTCTCGCTTCTGGATCGCGTCTGGAACAGCAGCGCCGGATTCGTGAACGGCGGCGCGAAATCTGGGTTAAAACGCACGGGAGATACATTTAGCCCCTGGCTACGCACGTACATTTACTTGGACAGTGATGAGGACTACCAGCAATGAAAAATGCCCTCAAAATGAAGAATTTGGAGGTAGTACAGTGGTTTTTGAGCAAGTTCCAGGGTATCACGGTCTCGTCGAACGTGGTGGCAATAGCTTGTCACGCTGGGTCGAGACCAATGTGTTGAAAAGCGAGGCCGAGCTTGCGATTCATGATGTCGCTGTCAATGGGTATTTAGTTATCGTCGCGTGGACTAGCAGCAACATCCTGCTCTAGAAGCGTTGCAGTGGAATCTCGAGCACGAGAACGTGTCTGATCACACGATCACGACCGCCGCTTTGAATGGGCACCTGGAGGTGCTCAAGTGGCTTTACGCAGACTACGGCAACGAAGCTAACGTAGATTCGTTCGCGAGTGAAGTGAGTTGGACGCCGTCTAGCTCTCCCAATCACCCAAACAGTTCATCAATGAATGTCGATGCGTTAAATGGGCATCTCGACATTTTTTTTTTTGTGAGTATTTCCATAAACTTCAAATATCGATTGGCGCGAGCGCAAGGAGGAACACCCGCACAAGAAAACATAGACCAAAATGCACCGAGATGGCAACGGTTGGCGCTGCCATCAACGGACATCTCGACGTCATTCAATGGCTGGGTTACAACCGTAAAGATGGATGCACTATTGACGCGATGGATTTTGCCGCTGTTGTTATGGATGGTGCGGCTGGGCATGGAGTGCTCAATGTTATCATGCAACTTCATGCGAACAGACCGGAAGATTGCACAGCTACACTTCTGAAGAGAGCATTTCATTCCGGCACTACGATAATTTGCAGTTCTGGCACCGCGGAGAATGGTAAGTTTATTCGTCGTCCAGGGTTGCTGGAAATCAGAGTGCGTCTCCAAATTGAACGCATGTATACGTTCATGGCTGTTTTAGCAGGAGGCAAGGATTCTTCAAGGAATAGTTGGGTGTTATACTCTTGTGATTATCTACAAAATAAATTGTGAGCATTAAGCCACAAAATTAACGTAATACCACATTGCATTTAAGATAAAACCGTACGCTGAGATGGAACTGAGATTGCCACACACCCAAGCCACTTATGGGGAAGTCCCGCTCTCCGGGTCCACCACAGTAGTGGGTCGTCTTCGCTGCCTGCTCTTCCCCAACCAACAAGGTGAATTTTCGCGCGGGCACAAAATACTCCTTCATCTCAGTCGGTACTTTAGTAGAAAGACGGCGCGAATTTTCTTCTTGCAGCAGCCTTCGAACAAAACGTTTTCCGAATACAGTCTCACGCATCTCAAGTCGAACCTTGAGCAACCGTGCCGCCGATACTGACGGAGCAGGAGGTGGGTCAGGATAGAGTTCCGCGGCCATTGCATTGGCGGCCTAAAACAGATCCTGCGTTGCTCTGATCCATTCAACTTCATGCAGTGCGTCCACCGGCGTCCATGGGTCCAATAACGAGACCCACAGCATTTCTGGTGGAACGGAGCTGCGGGCTGCACGCACCTTTGCCATGCTTTTTCGAACCTTGGAACGGCTCGGCAGCTTGGCCCGCACTCGTCCTGAACCTGTCGCCAGGTGGCTCACCAATTGGCAGTTTCGACCTAGAAAATGGCTCTGAGCTCGTACCATCCTGGACGCAAGTACTGTGTTGAACTGATCGTGTTGCTCGGAGATGATGCTGCCGTTGTCAACACGTCGAGTTTCCACTAAAATTGAAGTTGCCTGCCAATTGCTGTTGGGAATTTTCGAGAACCCCTTCGCGGAATTTGCCCATGTGTCTCCGCACCGCGGTCGTGTTTCCTTTGTGGTAGTCGACTTCCTCCATGCAGACCGTGTGTTTGTTGTTGTTGGTTAATCGTTTTGACGGGTTTCTATGTGTACCACACAAATTTTATGACTAGTATACCGATACAAACCAGAAATATAGCAGGACGATGACCCAGATCCCGCCATTGCTGGCGCCGACGCTCGTCTTCCGCTCCAGGACCGCGTTCCTGGGCCTCCCGCACGTGACTGACGCGGTCTCCCAATTCCTAGACGCATCTGGCACCTTCACACCGCTGGAGGCCTGTAAATTGGGGTATGTCACGCTTCTAGATCGCATCTGGAACGCCAGCGCCAAATTCGAGGAAGCTGACTCTAATTCAACGCTAGATACGCGTAATTCGTGGCTGCACAAGTTCCTCCGCAGTGATAAACACTACCAGCAACATGTATTCTCAAAGGGGCTGGAAAACGCCGTCCCAAAGAAGAATCTGGAGCTGGTCAAGTGGTTTCTGACCACGTTTCAAAGTCTCACGGTCTCGTCGGAGGTGGTGGCCAGAGCTTGTCTCGCAGGGTCGATGGACATTTTCCAGCTCATTTACGAGAATGACACCCGCATTTTGGAGATGATGGGGGTCACGGGGGTGGGGAACAAAGTGGAGTGGGGGGACTTCACCATTTCGGCGGCGGTGCAGAACCGCCGCAGTGACATGGTCTGGTGGCTGCATCGCCACTTCCCACAGGCCAACTACAACCTGAAGGCGGCGCTCTGGTCGGCATTGGAAAATGGGGACGTTTTCATGGCGGAGCGGCTGGTCTTGCAGGGGGCCGAGTGGCCCGCGCGCGGAGAAGAACGAGTTGTCGCGCACAAAATTGCGGCTCAAGGGCGAGTGGACGTGCTGGAGTGGCTGGCGGGGAGTGGACAACTGGATGGCATCTTGGGGCTGATCGTTAATGCTGCGGAGAAAGGGAGGCTGGAGACGGTGGACTGGTTGATCGGACACAACCCGGCGAACTTGGGGGCTAGTCTGTTGGCCTGCGAGGCCCGCCGAGCGATCCATAGCGCCGCCGTTAATGGGCATTTAACCGTGGCGATGTACCTTCGAGCGTGTACGAAGATGAACTCCAGCGTTCTGCATCTAGAGAATCTGCAGGTTTCGGGGATGCAGGAGTGGCTATTGCAGCTCGGAGAAGCAGTGGAGGTCGGTGGTAGCACCATGACTCAAGCAGCACTTAATGGACATTTGGATGTGGTCAAATGGCTCTATGAGGAATACGGGAGCGAGCCCAACTTAGATCTGTTTGGAGACGAAGAGCAACATCAACCGAGACATTCGTTCTACAGGACTGCAATGGATGCAGCTGCGGTCGGTGGACATCTCGACATTGTAAAATTCTTCCACGAGCTTCAGATATCGAGCGATGAGCGTGACGACACGCGGGAGAGCGAGGATTCTTCGATGATGCCTGGGCCAAAATGCACCGAAATGGCTATGGCTGGGGCTGCCTCTAACGGACACCTGGGCGTGGTCCAGTGGCTCCATCAGAATCGTACAGAAGGGGATACTGCTCTAGCGATTCATTCTGCTGCCGCTAAGGGGCACCTACAAGTGGTGCAATGGCTCCATGACCATAGCACGGATACGACACAGATCACTATGAACCGAGCAGCAGCAAATGGCCATCTCGAGGTGATAAAATGGCTTCATACAAATAGTGAAGCTGGTTGCACGAACAAGGCTATAAACGGCGCAGCAGCTAATGGCCACCTCAAAGTCGTTCAATGGCTGCATGAACATCGCAGCGAAGGGTGCACGACCGCCGCTATGGACGGTGCGGCTGGACGTGGAGCCCTTGACGTTGTGAAATGGCTTCATGAGAATAGAACGGAAGGCTGCACGGCTAATGCGATGGACAAAGCGGCCAAAGATGGCCATTTACGCGTGGTGGAATGGCTGCACAAGCATCGCACTGAAGGATGCTCTTCTGCTGCTATCGTTGATGCCGTTGCGTTCAATCACTTCGAGGTTTTCCTCTTCCTTCACACGCAACTTCACCAAGCGTGTACGGAGGATGCTGCATACTGGTCCGTGGAGAATGACTGCCGGGATATCAACGCGTGGATTCTTGAGCACCACCCTCAGTTTCAACAATGATGAACTGTGCCCAAATTCATGGCGGTGAAGCAGAACCTAAAGGCAAGCAAGTCGGTAGGAGAATGGAGGCGTCGCCGCATATTCAGCAACATGGATTCTCCCAAGAAGTTCATACGCCGAAGTATGTGGTTTACGTTTGCACAGGACACCTACCTACGAATCTCGTGCTCGAAGTGATATTTCCCCACTCTCGCGTAAATTTGCGAATGAATATTTGCATCAGGATTGGTCAACAATCATCACCTCTCAAGCGTGCGCCTATTTTCTGAGAGCATCTCGAGCTGCTGCCCTATGG
>JAHWLF010000149.1:0-19862 GCA_024679295.1 Phytophthora parvispora
GCTGATGGTTGTTTCCGCTTGAGGCTGCACGGCCTCCCCAAGTGCAACAGACGCAGCCCCGATCGTCGATACTGCTCCTTTGATGGACACTAATAAGCAGTTGGAATCGAAGAACAGCGTTCGTTACCTCAGGAGGAGACCGATATTGGAAGAAGATCGAAGTGCATTTGCTGCGTTGGCGTACATGTGGCACTCGGTGCCATCGGCACGTACAGCGGAAAATATCGTGCGGTAAAGAATCACAAACCGCTGCCATAGAGGGCCAAGGTGCTTCTAGTTTTGGAGCCCTTGGGGGAGCGGTTAGCATTGGCGGTGTTTTATACATGAACGCGCGCGGTGGGCCAAAAATTAAGGCCAGATCCAAGGAGGACATTTGTGAAACCAGCTATACTGATTTACTTTTAGAACCGTTGTTTTTTATAGTCAGGAAAGCGTCGAAGTTGGAACGCGAGATTAGTTTGTTGGTTACCACGGCTCAGGTGTCGAATTCTTGCCCGAAAATCTTTGTGGTCCAAGGCCACGCAGTCTGGCAATTCGTAGCTTTGCCATAGCTGCCCAGTATAACTCGTGTCAAGCTGCGGAGATAAATTGCTCGTACACGATTGAAGTCGTCACGTGGATACTTCTACCACTGCATTATCCATCTACTCGAAGTCGTCGCAACCACGACGTCGGGTACCTAAGGTCGCAAACGCCGCAAGTGCCGGATCTAGTGTTGGCCCGTAACAAATGCAAATACTGTGAAAAATATCGATTGGCAGCATGTGCTGGTGATCATTAATCGCACGAAATGCTGAAGCTAGCAAGTACAGTGTACACGCGTCCGTGTGGAATGGAGCGTACTGTACCAGTGTTGTGTTGTTGTTTGGCATGAATCCTTTCCAGTGCAACGTGAAAGCACTAACACGTTAGTGCTTTCACGTTAGTTAACGTACAAGCTCAGCCCCAAACTCCGTGTTGACAGCTGGACCCTCACGAACTGACAGTAACAAGTCCGGTGCACTTTACTACATGTATCTAGAGCGCAGATGACTCTCTCTTCAGCCTTATGCTCGACTTGATTTGGCCACCACTATCGATTTCTCCACCATGGTGAAAAGTACCCAATCCTCTCCTCTTTCGACCAAGCAACTCTTGACCAGCGCTCTCGTTGCGTTTGCTGCTGTCAGCACGCACGCAGCCAGCGTCAATAATGCTACTGTGCCTGTCGATCACGCTACCTTTGGCAAAATCACGTCGGCTCGTGGCAAGTGTGTCCATGGCGACCCCACCACGTACGTCACCCGTGAGGACGTAGACTGGGTCTGGAAGAACACCATGGAGAAGGAGGTGCTGAACTTCCACAACCATATCTTCGACCAGCTCGTGACCAGCAACGGCAAGCTTAACTGCGTTCGATGGGACAACGACAAGAAGTTAACCAAGGCGGTGGCGTCCAAGTTCGAGGCGATGCTTGACAAGCAGATCAATCTGTGGCACCGCTGGTTGGTGGGCTACGAGTGCTGGCCATTTAAGAAGATCGACGTTTCGATCGTGGGCTACGCGGTGCGCGACAAGTCCATCATGGACTGGAGCGACGACTCGTTGGGCACGATTTACGAGGGCATTCTGGACGACGGAGGCAGCCCCAAGTGCCCTGATGAATGCTACAAGCACCTGGGTCAGGCTGTCAGTGCCGACACGAGTGCGTGCAAGGACCAACCGTTCGACATGTCGTTGTGGCCGTCGACGAGTGCCGGGGAAGGTACCGTTGGTACTGGTGGTGACTGGGGTCAGCGCATCGAGGTGAACAATTTGCTGGACGCTATGAATGAAGAGGAGATGGTGGTTCTGCTTCACGAGATGGGGCACGGCTTCGGCCTACCAGAAATGTACGTGGAGGAGAACAAGCCGGCAGGCTTCCCCGACAACGTTATGGATGGCAGCCCCGCGATGTCCGACGGTGACGGTTGGCTCTTGCGTAGTATCTTGGAGAACATCAAGTCTCGCTACAACTTTTAGCCGTGATTCTTCGCAGCTGAAGCGTTTGGTGATGGTGCGGTGGTGTGACTGGATGGGAGTCATAAGCGCCTGTACGCAAGCATTTCCCACGTGGAGGTTGAAGCTCAAACCCGTGTACGTTCGAATGAAAACCAAATATATTTGTTCTGCTCTGTATTGTGCAAATACCTTGATCAATTGGTTGGGAAAGTATGGCCTACATGACATCAGGCCGCGCTGATATCGCTGGATTTCGTCGTTGAGACGCTGAATCGAGGTATTATCGCTCTTGGTATCACTAAAGCACGATTGCTAGATAAAGATAGTAGACTATCAATGAGTAACCTCGCCGATACATCTAGACAGACTTGGAACACAGTGAACGACGATTTGGCAAGTCACGATGCGCCAACAGTACTTATTATTGGGGTACATATCAATTTGGTGTACTGGTGTGGTCTGGAACCTTGTTCTTGATTGGAAAACTGACTGCTGAATAGTAATAAATTTTATGTCAATAACTTCTCATATCACTCCACTCACTCACGCTGCCTTGGAATAGCGACAGCGGACGTTCATCAATGGGGGAGACCAGGTCCAAAAGAGGACCCAGCACTGCAACCACCGACATCCCGAGTCAATGAATGAAGTCGAATACGATCATCAAAGTTATTGAGATTGTCTATTCGGAAAGTCGAATAGAAAAGAAGGTACTATAGAAATGATCCTGTACAAGTACGGTCTTGGATTGCTGTTGAAAAGGTGGCCACAGTCTCATTACTTTTGAGCAACCTTACTTCCTATATTGTTTGGTTTTATCGATGCTTATTGGTCGTTTCACTTCAACCTGTACCTCTTAGTTGGTACAGTATGCTGTACCAGTAGTACCGTACAGTACAGTACGTCAACCTTTCATAGCATGCCGTGTACATCTACAGCAACGGTCTATTTCTACGTTGCGTTGTAGCGACGACAATGCTGCACCATGAGAACGAGCCGGGTGTCAGACGAGGGACTGATTTTGTTCTGAGACGCTACACTGTCTGCAGACTGCAGTAGAATTGTGCCGTCAAGATACAAAGTCATCGGTAAACACGTCCACCATGGTAATCCGTACATGAATGCAATGCATGTACACTGCAGGTTGCAAGCCTAACGTGCCCTTCAATGTGATGGAGCGCTCTGTGCAAGTCAAAGGTTGCGACACACGAACAGAAGAAACGTTTTGCAGCGTGTGATCTGTATCCTGTGTGTGTATATCGAAACACGCTTAAGGGTATCACCCGCACCCCCGTAATCTCTACATAGTTACATCAACTTCTTCTTCTACTACTTTCCCCGTAATCCTTTTTCGAGCCTGCAGCCCAGCTGACAGAATTCTCGCCTCATGATCGATATGACAAATGTGGGGGTATATCGGATGAAAGGCCGGCACGGTAATCCCTGAAGCCCACAAGTCTCGCAGAAGCGCTGCAGCTCGCTCGCTATGCACAGCACCCTCTTGACCCGGATATCAATGCGCCGAACTGGTCATTTGCAGCCGTGCAGCCGCCCGACCAACTGCCGCCGTTCTTGGTTCTGTTTTCTTTTTCGTGCCGGCAGTTGAAGATACGGTGTATTGAGCGCGGTCGCCGCAATTGCTCGCCGAGCGGGCTCCGGTCACATCGAGATCGAACCGGGGCTATTGCTTGAAGCACTATGCACGACGGGCAGGGACGTAAACTGTTGACGAGCCAGGTGCAAGTGATCCCTTCCTCCTTGTAGTCATACTACCACCTAATATACTTATATATAGGTGTTTAAGTATGCAACTGAATGAAATTGTCATTCTCTGACCTCTGCTAAGCCATAGTCTACCGAGGGGATCAAGTCAGACGTGGGACCGACTAGCGAAAAAAACGGCCGGACTTGACCCTGTTCAACTTTGCGCGTCCATGTCTGCTCGACGCCGATGCCACGGGAATCCTGCCGACCTCTTCCCGGCTGAATTCCTTGCCGGTCAAGCTGGTCACGCCGTCCACCTGGCCCTCTGCGCGGGCTCGTCGCTCCCCATCGGTCACTTTCGAATTGTAGACGCGTCGGGCAATGACCAAGCGCTTCGCCAATCCGTTCCCGCCGCTGGACCTCAACGGCACGGCGGCCGACGAGCTGGAGCGGCTGGCGCGCATGTTCGTGCAGGACCACATTAGTCTCTACGAGCAGTTCCTGAACGAGGAGAACAGCCGCGTGGACCCGCAGCGATGGAAGTTCGTGAGCGAGCAGGGCGCGTGTCGAGCGTACAGCGAGCGGCGGGGCAGCATCGACGACAGCTCCAGCTCCAGCGGGGACGACGTGCCTATACATGCCGATACGCCCAGATCGGAGTTACCGACGATTCTGGTCACTGGTACTGTGCTAGGGGATCTGGAAGACGCGATCTACGGGTATATCTGCCCGACGCTGGATCAAATGCGCGTCAAGACGTCGTACGTGAACGACCAACTTATCGGAGCCCATGTGCTTGCTACAATCGTGCCCCCAACGCCAGAGGACCCGTTTCGAGCCGTGACGATCAAGTGGATGGAGAAGGGTCAGCGCATGCACGTTCGCGCCGTGGTGAAGAATAGAGACTTTGTGTATATGGAGTCCACGGGCGTGGATTATCTGCGCAATGGCGAGCGGGTGGGATACCAGCTCATTCACTCAGTGCAGTTCCTGGAGACACCGTCGCTGGATCGGTACATCCGCGGCAATATGTCAATGTGCGCTTGCTACCGCCAGAAGGACCCGTTTTCGACGGAGGTTTTCATCAAGGGCTATCTCAATCCAGCGGGAGGACTCATGCGCTCTATCGTTCTCCATTCTGCTGCGGCAGCGCTGCTGTCCGTGTCGAAGAACGTTTATTGCGCGCACATGAAGAAGCTCGTGTGGACGATCCGAAATCGCCGCCTAACGATCGTTGGGGGAACTGCGGCCGAGAAAGCGAAGGCCTCGGACAGGTGTGTCACCTGCAATGCACCACCCAAGCAGTCCATCAAACTCCTGGGCGGGAAGAAGCGGAGACGCACGTGCAAGATCTGCTTCCGCTACTTGTGCAAGGAATGCCGTGAGGTGCGCAAGCTGTGCTTCTTGCTGCCGGACCACCGACTAGTGGAGCAGGAGGTGTATTTCTGCAAGCCGTGCTTGAATGATGCCCTCTCAACAAAGGCACAAGCAATAGCGCGGGACGACGTGGTGATGTCAGGTGAAATGTACGAATGGTGCAACACGTACGGAAGCTCGTCGAGTAACGAGCCCGTCCCGATCGAAGATCTCAATGACCACTAAACCTGGCGGATTAGTAAGTATTCATACTCGCACGGAACTCTGGAGGCGACAGATTGATAGTAAATGCGTACATTGCAGCCACTGGGAGAGCAGTAAGTTAAATAAACAACGTCGAGGTGAAGTGATCCCCGCTACAGTAGCCGTGCCCCGAAGCAGTGAGGGTCCACTTCACGGTCCGACGTGCAAATCATGACCGAGTTAAATGAGCACGCGCAAGTTGACCACCGCAGTTTGCATGGAGAAGAGACCACGGCCTTCTTCAGCTGCAGAAGAGCTGTTTGTCGATGGCGACAGTAACTAAGCCCGGCTAACGTGAGATGCCAGCCCGATCAATGAGTATCCGAGGCCCTCGCCTTCAAACCACACGCAGTATCCAACAATCGTCGCCAGCTCGATACAAGTATATGTGCATGCGATTCGCAACGCGAGGCTTGCGTCCGCCTCAGTTTCAGAATTTCCGGTTTCTCAAGACTGAAGGAAGACTCCAGCTCGCTCGCACGCTCAAGTGCCTGACCCGAGATGGGCTGGTGAACCGGTGCAACAGGATGCCTCGGAGCTTGCACGCAGGGGATGGCAGCCGCGCCAATCCAACTCCTGTCACGCGTACTCAAAGCTACATGTAGTCGCATGCACATACCTGCAGCGATCTTTCTTGGCGGTGTCAAGCTTGCACAACCAAGCTGCGAGTTCGTGGCTAGCACGCCTTGGCGGCGCAATTGGTCCTGCAGTCCAGCAAAATGCCATACGACTGGATGATTCATGAGACGACAGCGTCCACCGCTGTGTGTGTGTCCTTCAGGTGCTACCACCGACAGGCCCCGCCACGTAGGACTGGCGACATACGCTTCGGAGAAGAGGCTGGCACTACCACCTACGCCCCCGTTCATGTTTCGCTCGCGTTGTCCAATCTCCCAATTCTGATCGAGTCACGTGGATCTCATTCCTCGACTTGCTCGGTCGCTACGAAGCCATGAAGTTCCCCTTGCCACCGGACACGATGCCCACGCTGCAGTTACCACCGGGCGACCAACAGTGCATCGAGCGCCTGGCGTCGGTGTTCGTGAGCGAGACCATCGACCAGTATATGGAACACCTGCACGCGGCACGAATGCAGCGCAGCCCGCGGATCTGTAGGAAGCGCTGGAAGCAGATCAAGAAACGAGGCAACATGACCATCTACCAGGACCAACATGCAGACGAAAGCGTGCGCCAGAAGATGAGCTTCCGGACGTTGCTGGAGACGCCGGGCGAACTGGCCAAGACCCACGTCGTCATGGGACTTGGAAACTGCGAAGGCCTCATGGAAGACGCCGTGTACGGATCCATTGCGCCGACCGAGGAGCTCATGATGGTCAAGACGGCGTACGCGTCGGACGGCGTCGTGGACTGTCGGATCCTGTCTTCGATCATCACCCCGTCGCCAATTGATCCCCTGCGCGCGCTGCAGATCAAGTGGTGCGTGAACGGATCGGCCCCCATGATCGTGTCCAGCATGGTGCGCAAGCGGGACTTCGTCTACGTCGAGTCCTCGGGGATCGTCATGACTCAGTCGGGCGAGCGCATCGGCTTCAACTTCCTGCACTCGCTGGAGTTTGAAGGCGTGCCCGACCTGAGCCACCTCGGCCTCGTGCGGGCGAACCTGAGCATCTGCAGCCTCTTCAGACAGCGAGAGGAGGGCGGCGTGGAGCTCTTCCTTCAAGGTTTCTGCGACCCCCTTGGCGACATGGCAGCGAGTGTGGCCATTTTGACAACTGCGGAGGCCATCCTGAGCTACTCAGGCGTGGTGCATTGCGGGCAGATGAAGAAGCTCAACTGGGTGCTGAGCAAGAACGCCAGCATTGTATACGCACAGGCGCCCGAGGTGTGCTGCGTGTGCCGCAAGAACCAGAGCAGCAGCCTCCTGCCCAAGAAGTTCTGCCGCATTTGCAAAGGCCGTGTATGCCACTCGTGCCGGAAGCCGCAGGAGCTGTGCTTCGTGGACCTGCGCTCCAGGAAGGTGCGCAAGTACAAGCTCTCGTTCTGCAAGGGCTGCGTCAACGCAGCCCACAACCAGCGAGCTCTGGAGATCGCGCACGATGAGCTCGTGGAGGAGAACCCCATGGGCGCCTACGAGGTGGACCAGGAGTCCATCTCGTCCATGTCTTCCTTTCGTTCCTCCTCGCAATCCGATCTCCGCCAGTTCTTCGCCGCGTAGACCGCAGTCTGCGGTCTACCTGCATGTAGCAAGCAAGCAAGCAAGCGTGTACAGTACTAGTAAAACCAAACCAAACCGAGGTTGACAGCTTCAACTTACATCACGCGCGAGTGATTGCTCGGTGGTCTTCAACGCGTTGATGTTCGTGTAAGCTTACATGCAGACTTACATGACGAAGCGAGCCAGCCACAGCATTCATGATGACACACACGCACCGGTGCTTGGGTGCTTGAGTGGCTGCGGGCTGCAGGTTGACACGGGGCACGGGGCGTTCGGCGATAATCAATCACTCGACTCGGCGCCACGTTGCGCTGATCGAGAGACACACTCGATGGCGACAGCAGAGGAGGTCCAGTCGTCGCACTCGCGCTGCGTCAGGCCATCAAGGCTGTCGTGACGAGCCCCACCTTCGAAGCTGCAGCGCTGAGTCAGGCCTTGCTGCGCTCGTGGTGGTTGAGACGGAGCCCGAGGCTTACGCTTGATGCTTTTAACGCGGCAAGTTGTGCTGCCGACATCGTGGCCACTTGGAGGCGACAATACTGTCTCCAGGATGGAGCGACGCACATCGTGCCGGGAACTCGAGGGAAAAGCCCCGTCACGTCGAGGTCGAGGTGGGCGGCGGCACCTCCGTCTCCTTTGCCCGCAGACCCGGCGGTACTCCCCATCGCCAGCTGGGTATCCGCGCCTGACGTACGCGAGCGGAGCCCTTCTGCCTGGTGGTTAGTGGAGACTCTGGGCAGGTCTCACGTAGCACTCGCCCTCTTGGGCCTTCGGGTGGACGCGGGAGCGGCGGTCGAAGAGCACGGAAGTCCCCCGGTCTGTCTGCAGCGCGTGCAGTGCAGTGTACCTGTCCCCCCAAGTGGCTGCAGACATTGTTCATTTCGACGATCCCGTTCCAGTTGGCAGCGTCCGCGGAGCCCCATGCGGTTCCCGTTGCCTGCCAACACGTTCCCGACGCTGTCGCTGCCGCTGGACGACCAGGAGGCGCTGAAAACCCTGGCGACGGCCTTCGTGGACGATTTGGTGGTGGAGTACCGGGCCTTCCGGAATGCCCCGCTCAACGGGGTGGTGGACGACAGTCGCTGGAAGCTGCTGAAGAAGCGCGACGGCCTCACGTCCTACTTGGACCGGGAGCTGGGCGACCCCGCGGCGACGAGGAACGCCGAGCGCGAGAGCGTGGGGGGCATGAGCTTCTCCAAGAAGCTGCACGGAGTTTTGACGGTCGGGACCATTGACGGCTCGCTGCATGACCAGATGTACGGCATGCACCACTGCAGCATGGAGCTCATGCGCATCAAGTCCGCGTACATGGAGGACAAGATCGCGGACGGCAAGATCATCTGCGAGATCAGCCACGCCACCCCGGAGAACCCGGTGAACGGGCTCTACATCAAGTGGAGCGTGTCGGACTTCGCGCCCGCCATCCTCCGCCAGATCGTGCGGCCGCGAGACTTCGTCTTCTTGGACGGCACAGGGATGATCGAGGACCCGGTGACCCACGAGCAGCTCGGCTACAGCGTCATGCACTCGCTCCAGATCCCGGGCATCCGCGAGCTCAAGGACCTCCACATCGTGCGCGCCACGCTCTCCATCTGCGCGCTGTTCCGGGAGAAGTCGACGGGGGTGGTCGAGGTCTTCATGAAGGGCTTCGTGGACTCGATGGGCGACATCCACACCAGCGTAGCCATCCCCGCCACGGCGGAGGCGCTCATGTCCTACCGCAAAGGCGCGTACTGCGGCCAGATGAAGAAACTCAACTGGTTATTGAAGACCAAGAAGACCGTCATGCTCGACCGCCTCAGCGGCATCTGCTCCGTATGTGAACGCACCGTCAAGAAGTCCTCAGCCCCTCAGCACATGTGCCAGGTCTGCATGCACCAGGTCTGCTCCACATGCAGCGTGATGCACAAACTGGCGTTCCTGTCCCCATCGCGGCGAATTGTCAGGCGAAGCTTCCCATTCTGCATCTGCTGCATCCGCGTGGCCGTGCAAGCCGATGGCCTGGAGGTGGCCTCCGAGGAGCTGCGGCGACAGAACCCCCTCGAGTACTTCGAGATTTCCTCGAGCGACAGCGGGACACCAGCGTCACCGTCGAACTCGACTCTGCCCGATACTCAGCGAGAATTCTTCGGCTGAACCATCCACGGAGAGCTCCAAATTTTATCACGAAGACTAGTGAACCAGGGCTCGACGGAATATGAAATTATAAGCGTAAGTAAATGTATGAAGTCTATGGCGTGTTCGTGCTCGAAGTTGCATGTGCTGTTGCTCAGGCATGGTATAGTACGCAAATGTTGAAGAGATCCTGGCGAATTTGGCCAAGCTCAATGGAGTATAGTTTTACCATTGTTGCTGAATCTGGATTCCCGGTCAAAGTCAACCCCGCTCTTCCAAGCGAAGGAAGACGAAGGAAGACTTATTATGAAAAGTCGGTGGACGCATTTCCGTGGCGACGGCAATTCTCAAATCGTACGATCATGACCCGGAAAGCTGGAGGACACTATTTTTTTGGCGTGGGTTTTACAACATGGTGAGCACATTGAGCAAACCTTTTTGGAGAGTGTGGCTGGAAACGTATGCATGGAGCCAAATCGCAGCAGGTTGGTAGCGTCGAGCCCAAAAAGTGGTTTCGGACGACGGAGTTCGTGGCAACTTGTTCGTCCTACAGAGTGAGACAGAACGATGCCCCAACGCCTTTATTTGCAGAATCGTGGATACTTGGACTCTGCCATTTGTCTTGTGTCTTCAGTCCTCCGTTATTTTGCGTCGTGGGTCCAGGCGAACCGTAATCCGTCTTTACCATGGATGACTTGAAGGATTTGTGCATGTACGTTCGGCTGTTGTGTTGTGGCGGCTCAAGTGATTTGATCAGCAAGGTGCTCTACCCTGTCGATTCGGCATTCGGCGGCGGCTTACACCGAATTCCGAGCAAGTCTCCGTTATCGTTGTTGTGCAGGAACTTGGTGTTGGGTCAAGCATGAAACGAAAGTATGATAGGCCATTCCACCACCCACCAGCCGAGACACCCACGGCCATTCTTGCGAGTGAGCAACGCGAGATTTGAGCTCAACTTCGCGTGGATTGCCAGAACCACGGGAAGCCAAGCTCTCATGAGCCATCTGTGGATAGGCACGCCGTGGGTTGGTGGCATTCCTCATTTTGGCGCGTCAGGTTCACAGGCCCAAGTTGCTTTGAGCGAGCAGCATGCGCTTTCCGCTGCCCGTTGGCACGTTCCCAACCCTAAAGGTGTCTGAAGAGGACCGGTTCGAGATCGGGAAGCTCGCGGAGAGCTACATCCACGAGGCTCTGGAGGAGTACATGGACTTCCGCATCGTCAACGGCGGCGTGCTGAACAAGGAGCGCTGGAAACCCGTAAAGACCCGCAAGGGGGTCACGGCCTATCGTGATCTGCGCACGATGGATCCGGAGTCGTCTCGAGTCGCACCGAAGGAGAAAGTAGGCTCCGGTGCCATGACGGCCTCGACCAAGCTGCAGGGCGTGCTGGCAGTCGGCATGATCGACGGGGAATTCAACGACATGGCCTTCGGACTGCTCAACGCCAACACGGAAATGCTCAAGATCAAGTCGTCCTACACCAACGACAAGATCGCCGACGCCAAGGTACTGTCGAGTATCGTGGAGCCCACGCCGACACAACCAGTTCGTGGGACGTACATTAAGTGGAGTGTTTCAACTGGTGCTCCTCTGCTGCTGAAGAAGCTGGTTCGGCCGCGAGACTTTGTGTATTTGGAGTCCATCGGCATCCTCAAGACCGAGGCGGAGGAGCGTATCGGCTACAGCTTGCTGCATTCACTGCAGATTCCGACGATCCGCGAGCTGTCGGAGTACCAGATTGTGCGAGCGAACGCCTCGATCTGCGTGTTGTTCCGCCAGAAATCGCCTGGCAAGATTGAGCTCTACGTGAAGGGCTTCGTGGACGCCATGGGCAATGTCAGCCCACGTTTGGCTCTGTCCGCGACGGCAGACGCGCTCATGTCGTACAGGAAGGTCGTGTACTGCGGGCAGATGAAGAAGCTCAATTGGCTGTTGAAGACCAAGAAGACGGTGATCCTCGACCACAACAGTAGCGTCTGCATCGCTTGCACCAACCCCGCGCGTCGACCGAAATGCTGTGAAGCGTGCTTGAACACCATGTGCGCTCGCTGCAGCGTCACCAAGAAGCTGAGCTTCCTGTCGCCAACGTCGCGTCGAGTCTTTCGTAGCAGCTTGATCTTCTGTGTGCGCTGCCTGCTGGCGGCATTCAAAGCAGACGCGCTCGAAATCGCAGCCGAGGAATTGGTGCACCAGAACCCGTTTAACTTCTACGAGTCCTCCACGGCCACGCCGTCGTCCAGACTGGCCTCGCCGTCCAGCACAACGCCACCTGACGCCACGTCGGAGTTTTTCGGCTAAGCTGCAGCGCTGGGGCCGTTACCATTATTGCTGCAGACGTTGGCCCCAGGCTCGTTCATAGCAAAACCGTCCCTTGCTCGCAGGTTAGCAGCCCATTCAGACCACGATGCCGTCGTCGGAAGGTGACGATGTGCTGGAAGTTCGAGACAATAGCGATGGAGAGGACAGCTCTTCGTTGTCTTCCTACGACTCGGAGGAGTTCGGGCTCGTAGCGCGCAAAGGGTTTGCTCGCATGTACGTGCTGTCCCGGAACATAGCATCCCCCACCGACGAAAAGGACTCCAAGGGGGGTCCCTCTTCGCAGTGGAGTTTGCTTTACGCCAGTGGACAGCACTACTTCCATGGGCCGATCGAGCTGCCCGAGGACATTCAAGTGCGTCAAGAAGCCGACGAAGACCGGAGTCGACCCGTCAGCTTCTTTGAAAGCATCACGCGTCAGCACGAAGGCGGCGTGGAGCTCGCGGACATTCCCCGACTGCTGCCGCTGCTTCACGCACAACAAGACTCGCTCACTGCCGTCGACGACGTGGTTGAGTTGAGCTCGGGACAGCGCGATGCCGTGTACCAAATGATGGAGGTGGGGGAGTTTTTCGTTGAGGAGTTGGCCAAGCCCCGCACAACGGAGAGGCTAGAACTCGGGGCCCAGGAGCTCCCGTGGCTAGCCGAAGCAACCGAGAACAACAACCCGGCGTTCTTCGAGCTGCAGACCCACCCGAACACTAACAACGACCTCGCGAACGCCGGTGTTCGGCTTGTTGTCATGAAGCTGGTGGTGCGCGGAGTACTGCTCGACATTATCTACTCTCGAGACTCGTACTTTGTCACGCTGAGAGAAAACGCGGAGGAAATCGCTCTCGAGGACACGTTCGTCCCGAATGTGGCCTGCGCGGGCCCGTGCTACTTAGTGCGGCGCTACAGTGACGAGGACCTCAAGCAGTTGTTGTTGTGGTGCCCTCTCCCCAAGGAATCACCGTCATCTCTTCAGCTCCATCAACCGCAAGCTACGAAGGCGAGCAGCCCCGGTGGGAAAACTAGGCGAGCTTTTGCAGCCAACGACACTCAGCTTTACTGTCTTATCGCAAAGCGCCCGCAGACGAGAACGAATGCCAAGAAGAAGAAGAAGACAACTCGAGAGAAGGAATCGAAGCGAGGGAAAGAAGAAGAAGGCGACGCTGATGATGAATCGGGCGATGTCGTGGACGACGCTGTGGTTTTCCAGTTCAACCAGTTCGTCTACCACGGCACTGCTCAGCTTCCTACAGGTATGATGGACGATCCTGGAGCTCTCGCTCGACGCGGGTTCCCCCTACTCCGTGCCCAGGCAAGTGACCTCGCTTTTGCTGGAGTTTACGGAGAGATTTTGGGCCCTGGCGGCGAGCATGAGGCAGAGTTCCCTCGAACCAAGTTTTTAAGCCGCTTCGCCACCGTCCACCGTCGATTCCAGGAGGAGGTTGGTTCCGTGCTGTTAGATCTGCTTGTTGGGGCCCAGAAGTGGGTCAAAGAGTTCATGGCGGAAGTCCCAGCTGCAAGTGGTGGGAATGCACTCATCGCCACTCATTTGGCACGCTGGCTGGAAGTGGAGGACGGATCCGAGTCCTTCTTCGAGCTTGAGCTCGCTCGCGGCTCTATCTGCCCGTTTGCGCAGGTTGTGGACGAAGATCTTGCTTACGGAGATCAGCAGCCATTGGACTTGATGGTTTGGAAGGGGATTGTACACGATGCACTGCTCGGGATCATCTACCGTCGTGGCAGCTTTTTCATGACGCTCCGCCCCGTTGCCGAGTCTTCAGATGTCGTTAGCGACGGAGTGCTGGACGACGATGCATCAGCGCAGCTCTTTGCCGGTGTGCCTCCACATCTCAACAAGGGCCGAGGGTATCTCGTTCGTCGACTGCCAAGCACGGCAGGAACTCCAGCGTGGCTGGCAGGAGCGAAGCTGTTGCTGTGGCAGACCAGTCACAGTCTCGACCGAGAAGAACAGGATGAAGCTCAAATTCAAGCGAGCGAGTGTAAGACTCCGTGCAAGGACTGGTTCGAGGACAGCGACGCTAAAGCCGACGCTAAGGCCGCGATGAAAGCCCAATCCAAGCCCCACGCCCTGCGTCCTGCCGAGCTCGCAGATGACAAAGCTTCTCCTGAGAATACGACCGCGCTCCCCAAGATGGACAAGGTGGCGCGACCTCACCACCTCTCTCGTCTTTCGACAAGTGAAGCGCTTCTAGCATTGCAGGCGAAGGCTCAGGCGGCACTGCAACCTGTGCCCTGGGATCTGCGCACGGGTCGTCCGCTCTAGGCTAAAGAGCAGGTAGCCACCGGGTTTTCATTCCTACCAAAACATGAATTACAGCGCAAAGCTTTTTTATTGAGATGCGGCATCGGTTGTGAATCTACCTGTCGGGCGCACTAACAGTGTTGGAAGTCGTTGAAGTACTTGTCGAGCGTCTAGCATCATGTCGTCGTGAGTGAGGAGCTCTCTCGCGCTCAGCCCCGAGACGGCTGCTAGGATTTTCGTGACGTCTTGCTCGGGCATCGCAGCATCTGCAGCATGTAGACAAGCTCGAATATCATGAAGCGAGACCATTAGCACTTCTGCCTCTCCAAGTGGCTCGTTGATCTCGAACTCTGTGGCATTTGGCTGAACCTTTCGTCGAATATGAAGCTGCACGTGCTGGCGGAAGCTCAAGAGATCGTCGAGACGCTGCATCTTCAGACATTCAGCAAACTGGCACTTCGGTTGTCGATTACCAGCGTCGGGTTTCGCCTTGGACGTTTGGTTTGCGCTCACGTGCGGATGATATGCCAACAAAGTGGTGTAGTCAACCTGTGGGTGCCCGCGCAAGTCTAGAAGCAATGCACGGTGCAGTTGACTAAATGCTGCGTCGGATTTCCACGGGAATGTCAGGCGTAGAGTTCGCACTACATCTGCAAGCGAGACTCGACCGGGAGGTAGAACTGAGTCTGTCACTTCACTGCTGCCCGGAGATGTATTTGAAAAGTGTCGGTCATGATCGACGACCGCAAGAGCCTCGTGCAGCCTTGCCAGCTCTCGAGTTTGATCCCCGCGCGCGTCGACCGGAAGCTCTTGGCTGAACACGAGGTGGAACAGTCGACAAGTGCTCGACTGCGAGCTAAACATCTCCAAGCCAGTCAGAAAATTGTACACGAGCTCAACTCGATCCGCGCGGTTATCCCGAGACCGCTGCAAGAAGCGCTCAAGAGCCATGGTGAGCAGCGATGACCCAGAAGCAGAAGCCAACGCAGCTTTAGTACCGTCGCTACTGGAACTAAACGAAGCTCGAGTAGTGGAGTGTCGATTCTGCGCCACCCTAACCTGCTCATCGAATTGGTCCCATACCTGGGCTACGAGCTGCTCTATCCTCGCGCGCGGGAAGAAGAGGTTTCGCACAAAACCTTCGTGCTGCAAGTAGCTGGGCACGTCTGGGCCCATTCCTCTACCAGGTAAAAAATCCCCACGCGCTGTTGTGGGAACAGCCGATGAAGCCACCAGTTTATCAGCAATGATGCCGTTGAGCGTGATCAGTTCTGCGGGTTCTGTGAGGAACACAAGGGGGCTCTGGGCGTCTCCTTCAGCTTCTCTTTTTGCAGCTAATAGCGCGAATTGTTGCTGTTGAACCTGCCTCAACCTTTGAGTGATAGTTACAGCGGTTGCTTCGATGCCTTCAGGAATCGTTGGCGCGTTTGTGATACCCACGAGAAGCTCCGGAAGCTGGAGTTCAAGGCCAAAACCATCCAAACCCGTCACAAACGCGTGATTTAAGGCAATGTGCTTGCTCTCTTCGTTATCTTGGTTTGATTTGGGAGTGCTGGTAGACTCCGAAGCTGCAGCTAGAGCTGTAGACAGTTCCTGGAGCTCGCGACTTAATAGTACAATTGTGTTCTTGTCTGCAGCAACATGCTCTCCATTTCCCTGCTCCTCTAGCGCTGCAACCGTCTTCTTGAGCTCAGCAAGTTCATCACAAGCGTGATAGTATCGAGCTGTAACTTTTTGCAACGCCCTTGCATCCTCAAGCGAGCGTTCGTGGCCAGCACGAAGACTTTCATCATGTCGACGAACGCTGCTCGCCAGCGCCAACGTGGAGCGTTGTGCCTCCGTGAGCTTATTTTCCGCTTGGACAACGTTGTCTTTCTCAACTTTCAGCGCAGCATTGAGCCGAGCGTTTTCCGCCGCGCTCGCAGCCAGCATCGCTTGCGTCTCTGCGAGTCTTCGTTTAAGTGAGAGCAAACGCGCTTTAGCTTCTGCACTGCTAGCACTGAGCTGCCGAAGACAGTGAGTCTCCACGCTTTGCAATCGAGTATTCAACCCCGGGATCATCAAAGTTCGAGCATACAGAGCCTCCACCGCATGCTCGTATTCATCACGGATGCGCATTAATACCGGCGCGTACACATTGAATCCGTCGATAAGTCTGTTGAGTGCCTCGCGAACAACTTGGAGTCTCCGCAGACTTGGCGTTGAAGATTTACCGGATGTCGAAGCCTCGCGTTCACCCCCATCCAACTCGACGTGAAGATAAGTTAACAACTCCTGCAGCAATGCTGGTCGAGTTCGACTGTCGTCTACAAGTCGCGTCCGCGTGTGAAGCTTCTGCACCTTGGGCGAGATCGGCGAGAACGGATCGAGGTCAATAGTGGAGTCGGCTTGTTCTCGCTTGGTGGGGCTTCCAGGCGCGAATGTTAGCGGCCATGACGCCACTTCAGCTGCTCGTGGTTGATGGTGGTGTGGAGGTTTGTCCCGGTGGGAATTGGTCACTGGCGCCGGTGATCTGGGCGACGCAGCTAGGAATTCGCTTACGCTGCGTCTTGGAGACTGAACGAAGTCGTTAGTAGCTGGTAGCAAAGGTGGAAGAGAGGAGCTGGTGCTTGTAGTGCCTTTCGGTTGTGCTGGGCGTCGAGGTGGCGGACTGGCGAGCCCAATGGCAACGAAATCCATCACGAAACACGTTTGGAGACGACCAGAACACTGCTAAAAGCGTAAGAGGAACCCCATAAGCGACCGAGCGAGCGGTCGGCGGGCTAGCGTAGCCGTTACTTGGTTTCCTGCTTTCAGAGCTGTAGCGATGGGGAACACGCTCAACCTCGAGTCTTCCGATCCCATAGTGAGCGACGACCCGTTGCTCAAGGTACGCGTGAAGAGGCTTCACTTGCTGTAGATTGAGACGACATTGACATCCCCCCTGGATGGCCGACGCAGGAATACCGAGCAGGTTGGTTGGGGGGCTTTCGTGGATCATGAAGTGACGAAATTAACAGAATTCTGCCGTGTTAATGATCGTTGCTAGCTACCATCGATGACTTCATGGAGGCCAAGGAGAACTTCGACCAGCTGCAGGTCGCGCTGGGGGACAAGATGACTGTCACCCCCGAGGAGTTCGACGAAGTGTTCTCGCTCATCTGTCAAGACCCGCAGGAGCATTTCGCGCTGTTCGACTCATGGGAAGTCGGCAAGGTGGTGTGTTGAGAGCTCTTTCACTGCGAACGAAGCGTGAATCTGCATTGATATCTCACAAAGTGTTGCAAATGTTGTGCTAGGTGGACGTGATGGAGGTCTTCGCTGTGATCATCGTGTACTGTGACGCGACGATGGAGGAGAAGGTTCCTCTGCTCTTTGATCTCTTCGACTTTGACCACTCCAAGGAGATGTCACAAGACGAGTTGGTGCTCCTGATGCTGTGCACAACTCGAGGGCTGTGCAAGGTAGTAGGGATGCCTCGACCAGCCACTGACAGCCTGGAAGCTCTGGCTACCGATGCTTTTGCGCACATTGACGTCGATCGCAGTGGCCAAATCTCTTTGGAGGAGTTTTCTGAGTGGGTCCTGCATGAACGGAGCGCCATGGCATACCTGGCAAAATTCGCCAACACACGAGTGATCTACGAGAACCAGGTTCAGTACGACTTGATGATTAAAGAGATCTGTACAGCCTTCATGAACTTCTCCGAAGCGGACGCAGCTGGTAAGGACGGACAGCAATCCTTGCTCTGCTCAGAAGAGTTCTGTGAGGAAATGATCCAGCGCTATTGCCCCGCAACTGAAAAGCACGAAATTGCGTTCTTGCTGCGTACAATGAAGACCATTATGAGGAACAGGAAAAGCGGCAACACGACCGAGAACAAGCAAATCAATCAACCTGAAGATTGCACTTCGATTCCGACTGACAAAGCACATACTATGATCTCGATGGACGCCTTTTTCCTCGTTATATCCCCGTATGCTGCATTTCTCGCCGCTGATGACGATGGGGAGCACTCAATCAACATCAAGGAGCTTAAGATCCTGATCTGGCTGCTTCGTGGGTCGGAACCGAGCCAAACAGTGGTGGACAGCTTCATGAAGTCACTTGACGATAACCGTGACGGCTTTCTCAGCGCCATGGAATGGGTCTCATACGCGCTAGAGACCAACAAGGAGACCGGAAGTCAGTCGTTTGCAAACCAAATTCATCTGCTCTTTGCAACTGCAGACCTGAACGGAGACGCTGTGCTCTCGTTATCGGAGCTGGAACTCGGGCTGAGGTCCATTTTTGCGGATCACTTGGATCGCGTGAAGCCAGCGCCTAAACCAGAAGCTGCTGCCTCGCCCGAGTCAGCTTGGGATGAGCTCACAGCACCGGAGCGCGTAGAGAGACGGCGAAAGTCACAATTTTCATCCATCACCAGCCTTGTGGCGGAATTGGCCAAGGAAATAATGGTCGAGCTCGATGCGAACGAGTCCCAGCGTATCGAATGGTACGAGTTCCGCCAGCACCTCGACTACCTTGAACAGCGCGTGATGGAGACGAAAACCTACATCCTAGACCACGTTTTAGATCCTGACGACTAAAAAGCGCGAGCCCAGATTGCATACTCGTTGATAATAGTCAACATGCGTGTCCATCGTGTTCGAGTGGGTGTACCAAGCAGAAAGAAAAGGAGATAAAACGATAGAAATGAAAAAGAAGATGATGATATAAATGTTCTTGCTGCTCCTCATCGCTGCTCGCCTACGACGCCTCCAGTCCTGTCCTGCGACGAATTACTCGACTTGATGACCAAGCCATAACGCACTTAAGCCCAGATCTTGAGTAGCGTGTCCCAGCTGCCTGTGCAGAGTGCCTGTCCTGCCGGGTTGACGCCGAGGCACGATACGCGGTTCTCGTGACCGGCAAGCTGGTAGATGTGTGAGCCCGTGGTGCTGAGCACGTCCCAGCAGTAGCAGTTGTAGTCATCGTAGCCGGCGAAGAGGAAGCGGCCCGACTTGGAGAAGCTGACGGACGTGATGCCGCACAGGATCTTGTCGTTGCTGAAGTTGTTGAGCTCTCCGTACGCGCGGAGGTCGAAAAGGCGGCAGCTGGAGTCGTCCGATCCCGTGCCTAGTGCGTTCCCGCTGGGGAAGAAGTCGACCGAGTTGATGTCGGACTCGTGTCCCTGGAACGTGTGCGTGGTCTTGCCCGTGCGGATATCCCAGACCTTGGCCGTGGAGTCGCACGAGCCGGAGATGAACATGCTCGGGTTGTGTGGGTTGATGCTGACGGACATGACGTCGCCCGAGTGCTCGCGGAAGGTGGTCTTGACCTCTCCGCTCTCGACGTCCCAGAGGATGCAGTTGGAGTCTCCGGAGCTCGTGACGATGCTGGCCTCGTCGATGAACCTGCAGCAGCTGAGGTAGCCGTCGTGGGCGGCCAGCTCCTTGGTGGCGCGCATGACCTGCGCCTGCGACAGGTGGAAGATGCTGCAGAGGTTGTCGAGCCCGCCGCAGGCCACCATGTTGCGCTGCTTCTGCTCGAAGGCGCAGGTCATGACCCAGCTGGAGCGCAGCGGGATGGCCTGGATCTTGTTGGTGGTCTGCGCGTTCCAGACGATGAGCTTGCCGTCCTGCGAGGCCGACACGAGGCTCGAGCTGTCGCCGCCCCACTGCATGGCGTAGATCTTGCCGAAGTGGCCCTTGAGCAGCCGCCGGCACTTGGGCGGCG
>JAHWLF010000150.1:0-19798 GCA_024679295.1 Phytophthora parvispora
TGGCCTGGGACACTATTTTAGTTGTTGGGCTCTTGTTTGTGTTGAGTGTCTGATTGGGGTTTTGAGTAATACACTCCTCATTTTGTGTTTATATGTGTTTGGGCGCGATCTCTGGTATCTCGTTTACTGACACGAAGTAGAAAATAGTCTAAAAACAGAGGCCTTCACCTAGTACGCTAGCTATTCCAGTCCAAGCTCGACGAGCCCCCCAATTAACAATCGTACGAGTCCATTCCGCTGTCTTCAGGATGCTCGAACTTGAGGTCATTTCGTTTCGCATGGTTGCATGATTGAGACGGCTCGCCGTCGACGCTTTGGAAGGGTCACAAGATTCGCCTACTTAGACTAAGAACTATGTCTATCCGGAAAACCTGGGCCTGTGCCGTAAAATTTCCATCTTCTGCTTATCAATTCTAGCATGAATACCTTTAAGTTTCTGACTACTTCGTGTACGTGCATAATCTCCCTTCTCCAGTTCAATACTCTGTGAAATCAAGCCCCCCACCTCACCCACACATGCACGGTTGTCGGGTTACATGTGAGCCGGAAAGTTTATACAGTCAAGAGATGCGGATGACACCGTCCTGGCGTTACAACATCACAGCCTGTGATTCACAGGATAAACATGTTTATCCTGGGATTACCCGTAGCCATGAACGGCTCTTGGCTTGCTTGCAGTCCGTACTAGTAATTGTTCTGAACGTTATACAATACATTTACTACATGTACTAGCCTGTGCTGATCGCCCACTTACCCAGACCACACTTTCGAAAACGACAAGAGGGCGCAAATGAAGTTCACGCTACCGAAGAATGCGCTCCCTACTGTGGAACTGTCCGAAGACCAGCAAAACGCCTTCATTGGCGACGCGGACACCATCGTCAAGGAGATCGTTGCCGCAAACGACGCCTTTATCGCAGACGGAGGCGTGCTTCTAGACCCGCAGTGGAAACTTATTCGCACGAAAGAGGGGATGCAAGTCTACCGCCAGAGCAGAAAGGCGATTCTTCAGCGGGAGGAGGAGGTGTCAGCTCCGGTGATCGAGAGCCCGTCGTGGTCATCTACACGTCAAGCCCCTTCAAGATACCGAACGGAGATTAGTAACCAGAACGAGCTTGACACTGATAGCGAATCGCTGCTCTCGTCCTCGTCCGAAGACAGTATCTTGGAAAAGTCAAGGCCACCCGGAGTTTCACTCATGGCCCTCCACGGCACGATAGACGGCACCCTGGATGACTGCATGTTCGGGTGTTTCATCCCGATGGACGAAGACTGGAAGTTGTGCAGCGCATACATCAACGACGGGATCGACGATTCGAGAGTCGTGGCGTCGATCAGAGGCCCTACAGAGGAAGACCCCTACCGCTTTCTAGCCATAAGGTGGTTCGCCAAACAGCATCCAGCGGTGCTAACGACTATTGTGCAGAAACGAGATTTCCTCGTCCTGGTCGGGTCCGGCTTCACTCGCGATACCAAGGGCGAGAAAGTCGGATACATCTTGGTACATTCGGTGGCCTTGCGTCAGATCCCCGAACTCACGCACTTGGGGATTATTCGAGGTTCGATGAGCTACTGCTACATCTTCCGACAAGGCAAGCCTGGCAAGGTCGACATCTACACACGCGGTTTCTACGACTCCCGAGGAGAAATGCCAGGTCGCCTTTCGGTGGCGTTGTCTGCGGAGGCAGCCCTCTGCTGCGTGAACTTGATCGGATACGCTCAGATAAAGAAGTTGATGTGGCTCATGAAGCATAGCTCAAAGCGTAGAACTGGCGAAGTGAGTCGGGCTACCTGTTGCGAGGCTTGCGAGAAGAGCTTTTCCAAATTTTCGCTCACTTCCTCGGGATCGGGTGCGGCTTGCCCGATCTGTCACCGAATAGTGTGCACGAAGTGCACCGTGCTCAAGAAAATGGTCATGGACGTATCGGACACGGGCTCAGTCCAACACTGCTCCCTTCGATTCTGCATGAGTTGTCTGCTCAAGGCGAAAGAGCTATGTGGGTGGAGGATAATTGAGGGTGATATTGAAACTGCTTCCCGACGCATGCTGCGTTCTCGTTCAAAGCGGAAGACGCACAAGGAAGACCTCGAGCGTGTCGGTCGATCTCTCTCGAACGTCACGAACCCCCGCATCCTCCAACGGGGCGACCAGGCCGTCAAGTCCAACCACGCCAGGTGAGCCAAACAACCCACAGTGCCTCCAGTTCTGACAGCTCGACCTTATACAATCTAGCATACTAAAATCGATCGAATGAGGCATTAAATGTGATTGTTTTCAGCGCTCCACATTCCTTAGCTTACCAACGCGTTTGACAAATTTACCATGTGTACGCGATTTTGGCGTCCACACGATGCGAGCGCGACACTGTCGCTCGTTTTCAAGGCGGAGCTCTTAGTACATCCGCTCTTTATTCATCGCTCGCCCACCTCCCGCTCCTTCCGTTTCTCAGCTTCACAAGCGCGATACGTCGCCCGTCTAGAGGACCGGATCAATTTATCTAACCAGTCCGGGGTTGATTTGGGACAAGCTCAAATATACAGATTGTACAAGTCAGCTGAAGATGTTTGATATAAGCATTGTAGCGCGAGATGAGCTGCTACATGTAGTTCATGTAGCAAGAAGCACACTGACTTTGCGGCGCGAAAGCCACAGTGCACATCGACTCATCCGGCGGAGCCGGCACAAACGTAGGATCGTTGCTTCGTACTTAACATTTCGTGGTATCGCCGATTGCTTGGTTGAGACGGGTCGTCGAGATCGACGCTGTACTTCGAGCAAGCTGGATGGAATTACAATAGATGAGGAGGAGATTCGTAGGCATATAACTACGTGCTCTCGGGGAATCTGGGTTGCTCCGTCGCTTATGGCTGAATTTTCTCGTCGCGCTGGTTATCATCAACTCGGCGGGGTACATGTAAGTATGATTTCGCGTGTTAGACGATATTTCGGGATTATCAAAACATCAAGAAATGGTTCGCGTTTTCCCGTGTTCGAATCAGCACCACCTCCTTGATTCTGAAAATTTCAGGTGCTGTATAGTACACGATCTCTCGGCAGTTTTCCTCATCTGTCTGATCCAATCATACACTGTACGTTGTGAGTTCAACAACGTCCCGTAGAACCCCACATCGAAGTACACTGTATGATTGCCGTGGGTTTAGGTTGTGTAGTTGGTGTGAATTCACCATAAGAAAAGAACGAACAGGTAATACAACACGACAAGATTAACAATGATTATCCTGCAGTTATCCGTATTCCCAGAACGGCTCTCAGGGAGAGATGAGACAATAGCGGAGGTTGGGGCGAAGCCACGGGGTGCTATGAATCTGCACTGGTTATCATTGCATTTTCGAAAACGACAAGGGAGGCCCAAATGAAGTTCACGCTACCAAAGGACACGTTCCCTATTGTGGAGCTGTCCGAGGCCCAGCAAAGTGCCTTTGTCGAAGACGCGGACACTATCGTCAAGGAGATTGTAGCAGCCAATGACGCCTTTATCGCGGACGGAGGCATGCTGCAAGATTCGCAGTGGAAACGTATCCGCACGAAAGAGGGGATGCAGGTCTATCGCCAACGCAGACAGGCGATTAATCAGCGAGAGAAGGAAACTTCAACGCCAACTCCGGTGATTGAGAGTCCTCCGTCGTCGTCATCTAGCCACCCACTTTTAAGATACCGATCGGAGATTAGCAACGACGTTGATTCAACAGCGAGTAGCGAGACTTCGCTCTCGTTTTCGTCCGGGATCGCTGACGACAGTATCATGGAGAAGGCCAGACCACATGGTGTCTCTCTCATGGCCCTCCACGGCACGACGGATGGCACACTGGACGACTGCATGTTCGGGTGTTTCATCCCCAAGGACGACGACTGGAAGCTTCGCAGCTCGTACATCAACGACGGGATCGACGATTCGAGAGTCGTGGCATCGATACAAGGTCCAACAGAGGACAATCCCTATCGCTTTCTTGCTATCAAGTGGTTCGCCAAAGAGCACCCAGCGGTGCTTACTGGAATCTTACAGCAGCGAGATTTCCTCGTCCTGGAGGGGGCAGGCTTCACTCACGACTCCAAGGGCGAGAAAGTTGGCTATTTCTTGCTGCACTCGGTGACATTGCGAGGCGTCCCCGAACTTACACACTTGGGCATAGTTCGCGGCTTGATGAGCTACTGCTACATCTTCCGACAAGGCAAGCCTGGCAAGGTCGACATCTACACACGCGGGTTCTTCGACTCCCGCGGGGAAATGCCAGGTCGCCTATCGGTCGCGATATCGGCTGAAGCGGCCCTGTGTTGCGTGAACTTGATCGGATACGCTCAGATAAAGAAGTTGATGTGGCTCATGAAGCATAGCTCAAAACGTAGAACTGGCGAAGTGAGTCGGGCTACCTGTTGCGAGGCTTGCGAGAAGAGCTTTTCCAAATTTTCGCTCACTTCCTCGGGATCGGGTGCGGCTTGCTCCATCTGCCGTCGAATAGTGTGCTCAAAGTGCAGTGTACTCAAGAAAATGGTCATGGACGTGTCGGACACGGGCTCAGTCCAACACTGTTCTCTTCGGTTTTGCATGAGTTGTCTGCTCAAAGCGAAGAATCAGTGCGGGTGGAAGATAGTTCGGGGTGATGTTGAGATTGATTCGCTACGTTCCAGCTCGAATAGGTTTTCTCACAAGGAAACTTTCAAGCGTGGCAGTCGTTCCCACTCGAGCATTAGGGAATCCCGCGTCTACCAACGAGGCGACAAGGCCGTGAAGTTTAACCTCGACATTGACGAAATACAGCACACGCGTACGCTCACGTAGTGTTTCGAGATCTAGCAAGCCATAGTAGTTCTTCTAGTGCCTTGATAAGTTGATAGACGCAGCCCATTACGGGTCGGTTGGTTTCAGCGCCTTGCATTCCCTTTGCCGCGTTGGCCCACCGCAGCCTGCCGTTTACCACCGCGTTTGGCGAGTCTGGCAGCGTACGCGACTTTAGCGTCTGCACGACGTTGCGCTTCCTCTGCGCGACGTAGACGCTCGTTTTCGAGGCGGAGCTCTTCACTCACGAACCAGTGCATCCACTCGTCCTCGTATTTCATGACCATCCTTTCAGCTACTTCACGTTGCTGCTCCAGCCGTCGTCTCTCGGCTTCGCGGGCGATTTCTCGTTCGATGTGTCGTTGTTGGTTCTCCTCCACCTCCATCTGCAGGTTCGCGCGGATCTCGCGCTTGAAGTCGCGAGCTCTAGCCAAGAAAGCGCGACTCCGAGCGCTGATCTCTTCAAACGGGGCGCGGGCTTGTTGTCGTCCAACTTGAAGCGCCTCGATGTGAGCCTCGCAATCAAGTCGAAAGCGTTCGGCTGGTGATAAAGGCTTGGTAGCGGTGGTAGTGTTCTTGTTACCTGCCTTCTTTTTCGCTGTAGCGGCGGCGAGAGCTTCCGCATGAATATCAAGGACTTCAGGCCGCCGAGCGAGTCCCGACCCAACCTCAATATTGAAGGCACGAAGCAATGCAGAGTCGTCCACGGCGCAGGCGGCTTGTTCAGCTTCCCAGCCGTTAAGATACTCGGTCTCCATCGTTGCGGCAGTCGTGCTGTCTCGTTGAATCGGGTGTCGAGAAACAACGTGGCGCAAGTCTGCGATAGCTGAAGGGAATTGTCCTAGACCACGATATGCCTCCGCACGGTGCAAGAAGAGCTGTATGCTGGCTTCAGGTATACTCGGTGGATGTCCTGCTTCATCTTCGGTGATGACTTCTTGCTGATTGTCCGAGTCTTCTAGGCTCGGCAGCGGTGCGTGGATACACTTCAGCGCCTTTGTCAAATTATCAACGGCCTCAGGGTATTCATGCAGCGTCATGTGGACAAGCCCCTTGAGGTGATACGCGGTAGTTAGCTCGGGACACTCGAATTCTATTGCGACTTGGAAGTCTTTCAGAGCTCCAGTAGCGAAGCGTTCGCGGTCTTGCCTCGCTTGTGAGCGCTGATTTACTGCCTTTGTGTACGTCTCTTTCACGGAGTCTTCAGGCTGGAACTCGTTGTTGTCGGTCTGGTGCTTTGGAGATTCCGGCCGCTGTTCTTGGGCTTTCGTCTGTTTTGACTTCAATCGAACTTGACGAGCATGGATGAGTTCAGCCCCATGCATTTCTTGCTCACACGCGGTTATCACGATGGAGGATTCATCGATCACTTGTCGAGCTCGCTTCAGCTGTGGCATAAAACAAAAACTTGTCAGCTCAAAACTAACACACCATCAATATTCAGCAGAACTCAGCTTACAAGCATGTAGCGGCACACTCCACGCTTGTAGTGAAGCTCTGAGCTCTCACTGTTTTGGACAACGTGCGGAAGGGCCTTAACTTCGTCTATCAGCTTCGCCAAGAGCTTTTCCGCCTTGTCGAAGTCCCCAGCGTCAATAAGTTTGGATGCAAGAGCGAGGCGAATTCGTCGATCATGCTGCTGCTGATGCTGCTGCGCAGCGAACGGGTTGTTGGAAAACTCGCAGAAACAATTGACACGGGCTATCGCGGGGGGTTGAGCAGACAGTAAGTTGTCACTTGCATGCAGCGATTGTAGCTGCGTCAGCTCCATCACGGACGTCGGCAGCAAGCGGAGCTGGTTGAAAGACACATTGAGCTTAATCAACTGTGAAAGGTTCCCGATGCAAAGAGGTAATTTCTCCAGTTGGTTGTGGTCACAGGCGAGCTCTCGTAGATGAGGGAGCTGCGTCACCTCGTCCGGTAGCTCCTGTAGCTCATTTGAGCTGAGATACAAGACTTCGAGTCTGCGGAGGTGGGCGATTTCAGTCGGTAGAACCCGCAGAGAATTGTTCGACAGGTCCAAGTGCTGCAAGTGGCTGCAGTACAACAACACTGCCAGCGGAACTTGAGAGAGATGATTTTGAGCCAGCACGAGCTCTTGAAGCGTGTCTTGCATGGCTGCGTGGCCGATAAGCAGCGGAAACTCCAGCAACGCATTTTGGCGCAGTCGAAGCGTCCGAACGGGCGAGTCTTTGAGGAAATCTAACGACTCGAACGTGACGATGCCACACGCCGAAGCAGAAAAGAAAGAGACGCTGGACAACTGCCGGAAGAAATCTTCGAGGTTGATGAGCTTGGGATTGTTGTCGAGGTCGAGGTGGCGCAGTTGACTGAGCGCACCAAACTCTTTGGGCAGCAGCCTCAATTGATTCGACAAGAGATGCAAAATCTCTAGTTTGTGCAGCGCTCCAATGCTTTCTGGGAGTGTTAGCAACCGATTATGAGCCACATCCAGCTCCTGCAGGCTCGATAAATTACCAATAGCCTCAGGTAACGAGCGCAGAGCATTGTGATGCAGCATCAATCTCTGCAGCGAGCTAAGTTCTGGGACTTCGTCGCTTAAAGAGGCGAGGTGGTTGTTCGACAAGTCCAGAAGTGTGAGCTCGACGCACTTCTCGATCGATTTGGGCACCTCGACGAGTCTGTTGTCGTTCAGAAGCAGCACCTCAAGCCCCCCTAGCAACCCCACACCGACTTGCCATTCTCTCGTTTCGCGAAGCAGCTTCAGGTCTCCTTCCACGTACGGCAGCTCCTTGAGCCGATTATGCGAGAGATCCAGGTAGCGGATCTCGCGCAGCTTCCACAGCTTGGGGGAGAAGGCCTGGATAAAATTGTGCGACGCTCGGATGGACGTGAGCGTTGTCGTCGTTTGAAGGCAGGACGGAAGTCGAGTGAGCTGGTTGTGGCTCACGTCGAGCTCCTCGAGGTGGATCAGGTCCTGGATCCCGGACGGAATCCGCGTCAAGCAGTTGTGCGAAAGCACGAGCTTCTTGAGGAACTGCAGATTCCAGATGCGAGACGACAACTTCCACGCGTCCAGGCCGCCCATATCCAGTAGTTCAGTCACCGAGGTGGCGTCTTCAGCAGTGTCAACGATCTGCTGGGCTTTAGAGCGCGGGTATTTCCGCCGCAGCTTCCTCTTGGTCGCTTCGTCCAGTTCAACCTCCCCGCCCTCATTTTGAGCGAGTGCTGCTGCGGTTTCTTCCTCTTCAGCGTCACGGGCTGCGTCCTGTTGGAAGTTCTCGAAGTCGTCGTCGTCGTCGTCGTCCTCTGCGTCTTCCTCTTCATCTTCTTCTCCAATACCTCCGTCGTCAGGGATACCAAGTGGTCCGAACAGAGCAGGTTTGGTCCACGACGACGTGTTCGTCTTCAAATGGGTGTACAGAGTTTGCCCACTGTCGGGGTCCGTGCTGCATTGATACTGAGCTTTGACAAGGGGCCGCACTCGCTTACGATCTTTCGCTCCACGGAACATGGACTGCAGACGAACAACGGCGAAGGCGAGATAGGAGAGGTCGACTTCATGTTCAGTCTCCTCTAGTGGGAGGGTCCACGATGTCTCGCCCGTGTAGATGTTGTAGTAGTAGGTGGTTTGAGAGGCCTCGTCGAAGCTCTGCTGCCACGCGCCTTCACTAGAAGTGGCACCAGCTTCCGAGGTTGCTTCACCTGGCAACGTCCACGATGTTTCTCCCGTGCTGCAGCACACAGAAACTAATAATTAGGGATGGTTCTCAACCCTATATTGTTTTGTAAGAGCGTGGTGCTCGATCGTACAGGCGATTGAAGTAGTAGGCGCGGCCACAAGCCTCGTCGAACGCTTCCTCCCACACAGAGCTCATGCTTCAGTTCTCGAGAAGTTGGTGATCGCAAAAATGGAGATCCTGCGTCTCTCTGGACCCGACGCAGACGTATTGATAGGCACAGACGTCAACAATAAAATAGCACCGTGCATAGACCTCGAAGCGCTCGTCCAGTTCGCCATGAAGTCGACAACAGCCTCAAAACGTCCATGAAAACTCGGATCGGTGAGCTGGTCGCACATCTTCATGCGGATGTAGTTCTTAACTTTGTCATCTCGAGCGACGTCGAGCGCATTCTTCAAAACCTCGAGCGGCCACTCATCATTGGTGTAGTCTTCCAGCATTTCGACTACTTGCTGCTTTGCGTGTCTGGCTGCATAAATGAAGGCCTCGTGTTTTAGAGAAGCGGGTATATGGATTTCAACGCAGAGCAGCTTGGCAAGGTATTTAATGTTGTCCCTCCAGCCCTGAGAAGCAGCTTCCGTGAACGCTTTAAATACCGTATCTGGGGAAATGTGCTCCACGGAATATAAAACCTTGGTGATTTCGCTGTTGGCAGCGTCTACGAAAGCGGCGTTAAGAGCATCGGAAGAAATGCGAGCATCCTCTCGTAAGAAATTAACAACTTTAAAGCTTCTGCCAGCCACGGCAATAAACGCTTCGTTTATCTTCTCAGACGTTATGCGGCTATCGTCACGCAAGCACCGGACGAGCTCGAGTTCACCTTTTCTTGCTGCTGCTACAAATGTCTCGTTGATAACCTCGGGCGGTATGCACTTCTGTTTGCGCAGGAGCTCCATAGTCTTCATGTGGTCATCATAGTTCCCATGAATAAAGAAAACAAGATCTGTGGTTTTGGCTGCGTACTTGAAAGCTGCGACGATGGACTCGTCAGAAATATGCGCGTTCTCCAGCAAGAATCGGACCGAGTTACTGCGCTCTAGGGATACAGATACTTTGTTCACTGCGTCTGCAGAAGCGCGATCTTTCGTGCAGAGAAACTCGAGCATGTTGGTGCCTGTTCTTGTCGATTTAGCGGCAAAATCCAACGCTTCGTCAAAAGTTGCTGTTGTAATGTGTCCTGTACCTAGCAGGAACGCCATGACTTCGAGAGAGTTGGAGAACGCTGCCTTGGCAAAAGCTTCACGAACTAACGCTGCATTGACTCTGCCACTGGCGTGCAAATACTTTACTGCTTCGAGGTGTCCGGACAAGGCCAACACAATAAATAGTTCGCCCCTCACATCGCACCGCCGATGGATTTCTTCAATTCTCTGCGCATAAGCGTGGTGTGATCCTTCGATTGCCGCTTTATAAGCTCGAACCCAGTCCCAGTTCACTCCATCCACTCCGAGCAAAACTTCCACTAGATCAGCGTTTCCGCCGGAGATAGCGCGCGCCAAAGCGCTCGATCCACCCCACACGCTCGTGTACTTGCATTCACTCTCATGGCGTACAATTAACCGAACCACTGCCAAATCCTCCTTTGCGACCGCTTTTTTCAAAATTCGCTCAAAAGCAGGAAAAGTGGGTAGTGCTCTCTCGTCGTCCTCAGAATCATTCTCGTTTTCCACAAGTTCCGAAAGCAGACACTCCAGCGCGTCAAGATGTCCGTTTCCAGCAGCAGCCTCTGTGGCTTTAAGTAAAGCCTCCCGGTATTTTATGGGACGGAGTTCATCCACGTCGACTGATTCTAGTAGTAGCTGAACAGCGTCGGCATGTCCGTTCGTAGCAGCACTCACGAGAGCATCCAGCACACCGCAGGCAAATCTGGTTAGTAATTTGTAGATCCACCCGACGTTTCCCGTTCTTGCAGCTTCGTTCATGGCCTCCTGGGGCGTCATCAGCATTGCATCAATCAGCGCTGTCACATGAGGCAGCGCAACTATTTTAGCCGGGAGACGAGCATCCCGCAGCCTCTCGAGGCTTTGATCAAGTGAAGCTTCGTGTCCGGTGGATACCCGAGCTCGTTTTGTGGCTGCCAAAGCGCAGGAAGCGGCGAGCTTGCGCTTGTGTGCGTTGGTAGAGGTGGAGTCGACCAGAAGCAACGTTACCAACCTGCCTGAAAATAGTTTGGGTGTGTGCTGAGAGCTGTTGTAGTTATTTCGCGTAATCTTCAAGGTTGTCACGCTGCGCTGCACGTTCCACCAACCCACCAACTCACTCCTGCCGATTGTGAGTTGAGTCCCAGTGGATGGACACGGCAAAGAGATAGGAAGTTCCTTCCTATCTTCGCTGTGTGAGCAACAATGCTGCGCTGCAACTTTTGCGAAATTCTCGTCGCTATGGTTTCACGTGGAACTCTGATGCTGTGACCACCAAGGCAACCACCGCTCGCATAATGACTGCAGCGTCTTGGCCAAGATCCCAACATCGACGCTCACAAGTAAGAAAAGGTTCGTCACCACGCGTCATTTTACAGGCGGCCGACACCGCACCACAATTTCTGTGGTGCAAGAGCAGACGGTGGAATTGGATCGGGATCCTGGTCGTAAACGTTTGTGGTTGTGGACAGCCGAATAGTGTACACCGAGTGGCAAACAGGCTTTGTATACGTACTGTGCCATGTCAGCCCAGTCTCGTCGAGACTCCCCCGAGCCTCGAGTCGAGGCGAGTTACAGCGCGGGTTGATCCTGGTCGGACGGAGGCTGCGCAAAGTTGAGCCGTCGTACCTTCGTACTTGAGGACATTTCGTGGTGTCGCCGGGTGTGGGCAATTCAGGATCGGCTTGTTTACAATACAGATGCTGCCCCCCTGAATGGACGCATTAGATGTAGCTTTCAAGAAAGCGATTTGAGAGGGGATTAGAAATAGGTCTGTTAATTCCCGCAAACTTTGGAAATCGTGCGAGCAGATATGACAGGGTATATAGAAAACTAGTGAGGGACTGCTGTAGTTCTTAGTCTGCTGCACCTCTATAAGGCTTCAGAATGACACGGCTTTCATACCATGTAGGGTGGAGCATAGCACGCTATCTGGGATCTTCAAGCTGGATGCTTTTCGCGTGTTTCACCCCCTCTTGTTGATGGTGGGAAATCCTCAGCATCATCTGTACGTTCATCGTACGACTGTACAATACGTGCACAGCGTGCATGTCATGTATCGACCTTGGCCTCTACAGCGTATGAATAAATTGCTGTGAACGCTTGAGAAGTATTCAACGCTCTTGGACATCATTGCTCTCCCCTGGCTCGGTGTGTTGTGCATTTGAGCAATTGTACACAACTTACTCCCGTAAGCGGGAAAAACAGTCCTGTCCACAAGATAAGAGCGAAAATGCTGAGCGTTTGGATGGGGTGGCCATGTTTATCCTACGTTTACCCGTATCCATGAACGGCTCCCGGAGATAGCTGCGACACAAAAGCGTAGGATCGGGAAAGCTACGGGTGGCTCCGGTTGGAATCTGCATTGATCGCCAAGTTACCCGCACCGCACTTTCAAAAACGACAACCGCGTCACAAATGAAGTTTACGCTGCCACAAAACGCGTTCCCTGTCGTAGAGCTGTCTGAAGATCAGCAGAACGCCTACGCGGAAGAAGCAGATACCGTCGTGAAGGAGATTGTTGCCGCAAATGACGCCTTTATTGCGGACGGAGGCGTGCTGCGAGATCCGCAGTGGCGCCTTATCCGCACGAAAGAGGGGATGCAGGTGTACCGCCAGCGCAAAAAGGCGATCAAACAGCGGGAGAAGGAGGCGTCGGCGCCTGTTATCGAGAGTCCGTCGTGGTCGTCTAGCCATACTCTTTCGAGGTACCGCTCGGAGACGAGCAACCTGGAGCTTGCCCCCGACAGAGAGACGTCGCTCTCCTCTTCGTCCGGGATCGCTGAAGACAGCATCATGGAGAAGGCGAGACCGCCTGGTATTTCTCTCATGGCTCTCCACGGCACCACGGATGGCACGTTGGATGACTGCATGTTTGGGTGTTTCGCCCCCAACGACGAAGAATGGAAGCTGCGCAGTTCATACATCAATGATCGGCTGGATGACGCCCGAATTGTGGCGTCCATCAGAGGCCCAACCGAGGAGGACCCGTATCGCTTCCTTGGCATCAAGTGGTTTGCCAAAGAGCATCCAGCGGTGCTCACGGGTATCGTGCAGCAGCGAGATTTCCTTATATTGGAGTCCTCGGGGTACACTCGCGACTGCAATGGCGAGAAAGTGGGGTACTTCTTGATGCACTCAGTGACACTGCGGCAGATCCCTGAGCTTACGCACTTGGGCATAGTGCGTGGGTTGATGAGTTTTTGCTATATTTTCCGTAAGGGCAAGCTGGGCAAAGTCGACATTTATACTCGTGGCTTCTTCGACTCCCGTGGTGAAATGCCGGGTCGCCTTTCGGTCGCAATTGCTGCGGAAGCTGCGCTTTGTTGTGTCAACTTGATTCAGTACGCGTACATCAAGAAGCTTACGTGGCTGATGAAGCATAGCGGCCAAGCTAGGTCTGGTGGCGCAAATCAGCCTACGCGTTGTGAGGCTTGCGAGAAGAGCTTCACCAAGTTTTCGCTGAGTTCCTCAGGATCGGGTGCGGCTTGCTCAATCTGCCGCCAAGTAGTGTGCTCGAAGTGCAGTGTGCTGAAGAAAATGGTCATGGACGTGTCGAATACCGGATCAGTCCAGCATTGCTCTCTTCAGTTTTGCCTGAGCTGTTTGCTCAAGGCGAAGAAGTTGTGCGGGCGGAAGATAGCTCTGAGCGACTTTGAGGAAGCATCTCAATACTCGAAACATTCCGGTTCTTCTGTCGATTCGATGCCTCGCGCTGTGCCTCGCATGGTGAACCACCGACCAGACGGTCGATCCTACTCGGATGTTACGGACTCCCGCGTCCATCAAGGGGACCGTAAGGCGGCACCGCTGAACTATGCCAACTACAAGGGTCGCCGCGAGGAATCGACGAGTGAGCGTGGCACGAAGCCCTGCTCGCGTAATTAATTAACCAATCCTACTACTGGTACTACAGATACCATTGAAAGTTGAGCTTACTACTAAATACTAGGGTGGGCCAGATGCCGTTTGCAACTACTCAAGCTAGCAGCACTACATGTACCTACTGGAATCTCGTAGTTTTATTTTATTTGTGTGTTACTCGCACGAGGCGGATTTAAGCACTTATGTCGTCAGTTGTCCACCCTTGTTGCATTTTGTATTTGCGACTACGCCCTACTCTCGCTGCGGTCCACGTATATTACTGATATCCATCACAAGTATCACAGAAATGTCGAGAGAGTCGGAACAGCGTACAAGCACGCTGCATTACACGTTAACAAATACTTCTCGAACCATGTCCTCGATCAGAACTCGTCATTGATCGGGTACAAATCCTTCACCGCGTTAAGCCAATTCTGAATTGGCAATTTAAGCACAACGAATAGCTCGCTTCCGCCGATAAATACTGCTGTCTCCTCTATCCTCTCTCTGCACATATGTACGGGAATCCTCCGTCTAATTTTGCATCGAAGTTCATCCACCCCATTCTTACAATACTACAGTGGAAACACACTAATTGTACAAATATGCTGCAAAGACTCACTCTACGGCGCTCGTTCTCGCAGCTTCGTTCATCGCCTCTTCTGGCGTCATCAGCAGAGTATCAAGCTGTCCAATGTCGTGAGAGGCAGCACCGATCAAGTATTTTCGTGCACGCCTGAAATCTCGTGCCCCATGTATATAGGAGTTCGTTTTTAAGCGCGGGAGCAGCGAGTTCGCGCTTGCATCCATTGGTGATGGAGGCGGTCTCTTCTTGAGAAAATGGCGAGTGTTACGGATATGGTGCAGATTTGAAAACGTTTGTAACCGGTCCACCGATAGCTGCTGGATTATTACTTCAAGCTTGCACGCACGCTCCTGCATTCGTGGACACCAACCGACTCGTAGCGATCGAGCTGGGATCTGAGGATGGACATCGAGTGGGGAGGATTGCTTGCTTCCGTCAACTGGTGCGAAAATGATACAACCAAGTACTTCGTACAAAATAGTAGGAAAAACTCGCCAAACAGTTCTTGGCATTGACGCCACTCGTAGTACACGTAAGCACAATGTACAAAATGAATATCAGCTGAGCCCATTATTGATCTAATCGCAATCTAATCGCTACAGTCAACGTTTGCAGCCGGTGCCTCCCAACCCCATGGAGGTTAGACGCTACGCATGACCGCACATGTACATGCATACATCACTGGACTCATAACTCTTGGGGAGCGCTGGAAGGCGTGCTGTTTCCCTATGGTACATGTTCAGTGAGCGGAAGCTGACTTTTATCATGCCAAATGTGCAGTATTTATGGACTTAACCCTTTGCCAGACGGAGCTGTCGTTGCTTCGTGCTTGAGGTATTTCGTTCCATCGCAAGGTTGTACGATTGAGACAGAACCTTTATGTAGAACTGTCGCTGCAATTCAGGAGTCGAGGTGCCGTAAAATCCCCCGGTACAGGTAGAGCATTGCGATCTGCTCGCAGGTCGGCAGCAACTGTACTATGGTGTACGCGTGTCATCATGCCACATCATTGGTGCGAGGCCAACTGGAAAGGGCCCCAGGACATCGGTCCCATTTGCCAGCGATACATCAGCGGCGATTCTACATAACTTTGAGCTGGGCCAGCACCAAACCCGGTCACATCGGTCTTGACATGACTGAAGAAAGTCAGAATACCGTGCATGCACATCTAGAGGATCCGGCTGTGAAGTTTTTAGAGTGGAAGTTTTAGTTACTGAACGCGCAGTTTATGCTCGACTCGATGCAGTGTAACGCGACGTCCAGGATAGGCAACTTCGATTCTTTCGCGGCGCTTTGTTGATGGTGGTTATTTTGCATCTCTGCATCCTCGAGATGTCGTGGATCAAATCGAAGTGCATTTTGCATTTAATAGAGGCATGCACTTCGACTCCGTATTTGCGCTTTGCGTCTCAGCTACACCACGTGAACGCAACGTTTTGTTCCTCTAAAACTCGTGGTGGCGATTCTGATGTATTTTTCCCCGCGTTCCAACTGCTCGTTCGTTGCTCCACTGGACCACCGTTGCCAACGACAGCTCCATTGCCGCGCCCCCGTCTTTAAAACTAATGCGGTCGTAACTTACGATTCGTAAGCTTTTAGTTGTTCGGGCGCGTTCCCGCGCGCGAAAAGTGTCCCCGCTCGGCTCGTGGGATCATTTAACCGTATCCTTGAACGGCTCTCGGTGGGAAAGCGAGGCACAAAAGCGTTGGACCGGGAAAGCTACGGGTGGCTATCATGGGAAGACCTGATCATAAAGTGGCCGCGTGCAAGCATACCATACGCATATCCGCACTGCAGTTTCGAAATCGACAAGGGAGGCGACAATGAAGTTCACGCTGCCGAAAAACGCGTTACCTGCTGTCGAGCTGTCTGAAGACCAACAAAACACCTTCATCGACCAAGCGGATACTATCGTGAAGGAGATTGTTGCAGCGAATGACGCTTTCATCGCGGACGGAGGTGTGCTTCGGGACCCGCGGTGGCGGCTTGTTCGCACCAAGGAAGGGATGCAGGTGTTTCGCCAGCGCAGCAAAGTTAAGCAGCGGAGGAGGAAGTCGTCGACGCCTGTGATGGAGAGTCCGTCGTGGTCCTCGAGCCTCGCTCAGTCGAGATACCGCGCGGAAACTAGCAACCACGCTGAATCATCAATGGCCGACAGAACAACGTCAGTCTACTCTTCGTCCGGGATCGCTGATGACAGTATCATGGAGAAGATCAGGCCACCAGGTGCTTCTCTCATGGGCCTGCACGGCACTATGGACGGCACGCTGGACGACTGCATGTTTGGGTGCTTCGCCCCCAACGACGAAGAATGGAAGCTGCGCAGTTCCTACATCAACGATCGGCTGGACGACGCCCGAATTGTGGTTTCCATCAGAGACCCAACCGAGGAAGACCCCTACCGATATTTAGCAATCAAGTGGCTTGCCGTGGAGCAGCCCACGGTCCTCTCAGGTATCGTGCAACAACGGGATTTTGTCGTCCTGGAAGGGTCAGGCTTCACACGCGACTCAAATGGCGAGAAAGTCGGGTACTTCTTAGTCCACTCGGTGGCATTGCGAGAGGTCCCCGAGCTTACGCACGTAGGTTTTGTCCGCGGAGTGATGAGCTTTTGCTACATCCTCCGCCAGAGCAGGCCTGGCAAGGTCGACATCTACACTCGAGGCTTCTCCGACTCGCGTAGTGACCTGTTGGGCCGCCTTTCGGTAGCAATCACCACGGAAGCCGCTCTCTGCTGCATGAACTTGAGTGAATACGCTCAGATCAAGAAGCTGATGTGGCTGATGAAGAACAATTCCCGAGGCAGGTCTCGCGGCGCCACCCAGTCGAATCGGTGTGAGGCTTGCGAGAAAAAATTCTCCAAGTTCTCGCTCACTTCCTCAAGATCGGGCACTGCTTGCTCGGTCTGTCGCCGAATGGTGTGCACGAAGTGCAGTGTGCTCAAGAAAATGGTCATGGACGTGTCGGACACCGGGTCAGTTCAGCACTGCTCGCTTCGTTTTTGTCTGGTTTGTCTGCTAAAGGCGAAGGATCAATGCGGCTGGAAGATCGCACTAAGTGACTTTGAGACTGCATCCCAATCCTCGCAAGTGTCCCGGACCTTATTGACTCCCCCCAGCGAAAACTTCACGCGCCCGGGTCGATCCCTCTCAAGCGTTTCGGACTCTCGAGCCTATCGTCGAGGCGACATGACGGCAAAGTTTCACCTCGCCAACTACACGGGAGACTCAGCTTTGCGATCAGAAGTAACGCAGTTTTCTCTTGCAAGTGGAGACCAATTCCGGCAATGGCCACAACGTCCTGACCCGCGCACCAAAGAATCGCAAAGCGCACGCGGTATTAGACCACGCATGCATTAGTTGATAGCCTTAGACATAGATTTTACCAACCACCGAACTTGCAGGAGCACAAAAACTCCGTGAAGTTTGGTGTTGTGTGGTGCAAGCCTCCGGCATGACAGGCTTTATTTCAGCTCAACTTTCTGTAGTCGTAGCTCTCAGCCTGTTTGGTGATGATGCGCTACGTTCAAGTTGCTGGCAGCGCCTCATTATGGCTTCCTATTTTTCACAACGTTTCTGTCACGCTACCCAGTCTCAATTCCGCTTTCTAGCACTCAGGCTTCACGCCGGGAATGGGGGAACACTGCAATGGAGCTGTACTTGCTGAGCTGGATCCCACCCCACGCAGTATGGAGCGGGGATATTGGCAATGTTCAACTGGAAGATGGCGTCACGGTTCTCATGAAAGCGGCTACTCACTCGAATCCTCAGTACGCAGTCAAATTAATCAACTTGCTGCTCTCACGAGGTTCGCTTCTCTGGATTAAGGACTCCTGCCGGCGCAATGTGATAATGTACGCATGCGAGAAAGGAGTGGAGCCGGTAGTTCTTCGTTGTCTCGTCAAGTGGTTAAGGCGGTGTTGCACCGACTCCAGGTTTCCAATGTCGTGGTTGGACCAAGACATGAATGGACGAGACGCAGTCAGCCTTGCAATCTGCGGAGGCCACGCCAACCTCGTGAAATTCCTCCTCGAAATTCACGAACCAACAGGCAAGCATTCATGGTGTGCGCACGACCCTATGAGAGTCTTGGAGATTGCAATCAAGGCACACAACGAGGAGTATGCACTAGCAGCCCTGCAAAGCAAGCAGCTTATTCAGTCTTTGAGCCATTCCCGAGCACGACTTGCAGCTTCTATCAAGGAATGGCAAACGGTGCCAGACAGAGTGCCCAGCGTTCATGATTGTGCGGTTGCTGCAGTCCGAAGTGGAATGTCTGGGGTTCTCCACGTCTTGCACAAGCTCGCAGCCGAGAAGACTCGACAAGCGACGTGGTACGCAGTCTGCAGCCTCAAAAACCAGACCACTTCACCAGAAATACTGCGGATGACAAACTTGTATCCTGTGGACGTGATGTGGCCCCACGTTCGACATCTCGTATCCTTTCGCGCTGGAGGCAGCTAGCTGTGCAAGAACATGCATTGTCGCTTTGGAGAAGACTGCGACGGAGAGTGCGAAGCTTTTTTCGCGACTGGGTGACCATCTCCACTCACCCGTTTGCCATTCTACCTGCCCCAGTGTTTACCATTGTCCTGAACTTCCTCGTCCCGAAAGCATCAGAGGAAATGCAGCGAATTCAAACGCTACTGGATGAACACGAGCTCTAAGCACCACAGCAACAGCCGCGAATATTTTCTACGTGCAGCCACTCGCACGCGAGAACATAATGACTCGCAGCGAACGGCAAAACGCCAACCTCCTCTACTGCGTCCCGAGTGCCTCACGCGAAGCTTGAACCAGCACTAGCTATCGGTCTCCACTTGGTCGATGGATTCTGGTTACCTAACGGCAAGACCTGCCTCCGACTCGAATGCACGGCATAAGCCCACGGCAGGCGAATTTCCGGAGCCCACCTGCCGCGGTTGGGTCTCTTTTCAACAGCAGAGCCCGCACGCCACCACCAGCCAACCGCCAGCAATCTTTTAACGTTAGTAGAATTTTAGTCTTGAGTTGCGTGGCGATGGAAAAGCCGGAGGAGAGAAGACCCTCAACGCCATGTCATCGTCTTTCGCTGCCGGCAAGCAGACAGACAACAAACCAACGACTCGACCGCGCAAAATGGAAGGGGATAGCCTTCGTTCGCGGCGGTGCGGCACGGCACGTGCGTCAGTTCCGTCGACTGGACAACAAACCACCCGGCAGCCAATACAAAATCCAGCTTCCGCTCGAAACTGGCCGGAAGTTCCATTCTCCCCCATCAACTCGGCACCATACAATCGCCCAGTCAGCCGATAATTCCTGCACATCCGGGCGCCATACAAACGCCAAGTCAAGGGCCAAAATTCCGGCACATTTTCGCCTTCCAGCTGTACATGAACAGACTCATGTCTCGGCTCTATCGGGATCAACACCACCACCACCTCCTCCTCCTCTCCCTCCATGCATCACTGCAGCTCTGCTTCAGCTTCAGTCTCGAAAAGCTCGTCAATCCGCCCAGTGAGATATCCCACCACCGCCATGAAGGTCTTCCAGGTGCTCTTCCTCGCCGCATTGGCCGTGTCCGCCGTGTCCGGAGCCACAACCACGACCACCACTGCCACTACTGCTGCTGCCAACTCCACGTCCTCGGCTGTGACGTCGTCCAGTGCCAGTGCCGCGACGTCCGCGGCGTCGTCGGTGGCGTCCTCCACCAGCGGCAGCTCCGCCGTGG